>VMDO01007658.1:0-89595 GCA_007922755.1 Pedetes capensis | reverse complement strand
TTTTGCTTCCAAGGAGCACTCTGGTTGTACCTCTTCTAGGACAGATCTGTTGGTTCTTTTGGCAGTCCATGGTATATTCAATAGACGTCTCCAGCACCACAATTCAAAAGCATCAATTCTTTTTCTGTCTCTCTTGTTCAATGTCCAGCTTTCACAACCATATGATGCGACTGAAAATACCATGGCATGAGTCAGACGCGCCTTCGTCTTCAATGTGACATCTTTGCTTTTCAATACTCTAAAGAGATCTTTTGCCACAGCTTTTCCTAGAGCAATGCGTCTTTGGATTTCTTGACTGCTGCTTCCACGGGTGTTGATTATAGAGCCAAGCAAAGTAAGATCTTGGACAACCTCAATCTTTTTTCCATTTAATGTGAAGTTGCGTGCTGACCCAGTCGTAAGGATTTTGGTTTTGTTGATGTTTAGTCGTAACCCATATTGAAGGCTATGATCTTTGATCTTCATCAGTAAATGTTTTAAAAAATACATGCTCACCCAGGAGTGGTGGCACATGCCTGTAATGTTGTACCCAGCAGTTCAAACCCAGAAAAATACTCCAAGACACAAAGATTGGGAGCAGAAAAGTTTATTTAGACTGGCCGGCCAGCTACATTCAGTCCTGGAAGTGGACTTTCAGAAAGCAGTAGCCAACTCACGTTGGTTAGGGGCTTTATAGGGTAGGGGCAAAGAAGCAAGGCTACAGAAGCGAGAATTCTTTAGTGGTTAAGGGAAAGGGGGTACAGAGTGATTTTTCATTCCTCAGAGGTCAGCCTGTCCTTATGATAAACTCTAGATATCTTCCTTCTGACTAACTTATCTTGCACAACCTGCTTAGTGCTGTAGCTTCCCTTATCAGGAGACCTTGGAGTCTAACTAGAGCTAGTCTGATTGGTGCTAGGGGAATCATGGCAAGCCCTTTTTTTTTTTTTTTTTTCTTTTCTTCCTTTTAAACTTTTTCCCCCCCTGTTTCCACAGTAATCCTAGCAACTTGGGAGGCAGACACAGGAGGATTGCAAGTTCAAGGCCACAGGCAGCCTGCCTACCTTAGTGAGACCCTGCCTCAAAATAAAAATAAAAAAAATTAAAGAGGGCTGGGGTTTCAACTCAGTGGTAGAGCACCTGCAAGACCTCGGTTCATTCTCCTAGTGCAGAGACAGAGAGAGACAGAGAGAGACAGAGACAGAGAGAGAGAGAGAGAGAGAGAGAGAGAGAGAGAGAGATGTTTGTTTGGTTTCTTTTGGGGTCTTCAGTCAGACTGAAGAGTCTGTGTGTCCGAGACACGTGCCTGGCAATCCACACATCTGATGCCTAATGGAGAATTTCTAGGGTCAGTAAAAAAGAGAAATAAAAGCAATTATGTTGTTCTAGGACTCTTCTCTACATCACTCAGCCAGAGGAACATAAGGAGAGTACTTTGATTTTGAAGGAGCAGAGGGAATTTCACCCCCAAATGTAACAATGTGCTTTGCTGATTATTTTAAATTAAAGGCCCATGAAGACTAGCAGCAGTAGAAGAGGCTTTATCCTCTGATGTTCCTTATATGTCTAAAGACCCACTGAAGAGGAAAACAACTGCCTTCAGGCCTCTCCCTGAGGTTTCCTTAACTAAACTCATATCCCAGGAAAGGAGACTGAGGAATGTCACATACTGGACAGATTTTGTCATGGGCTATTGCTCATCTTCCAGGCCCATCCATTCTTCTAAAGAAAACCATTTATGAACAATTGTCTGACCTCTTGACCCCTTCATCTCACCCCCCCACTGCTAAAAATCATTTACTACCCCTCAAGATTACCTACATCCCCTCACCGCCCTTTGCCCTATGAAGAAGGCATATAAACATCTAACCCTCACTGAATAATGGCATGATTGCTGTCCTGTGATTCCCCTATGCGTATTAAACAAATTTGTATATCTTTTCTCCTGTTGAACCTGTCTCTTGTCAGTTCATTCCAGCGAACCGTCAGAGGGTAAAGGGAATATTCACCCTTACAATTTCATTAATTAACTCACCAAATATTTATCGATCACCTGCCCTGTATTTGGCCCTAGGAGAGGATTCTGCAAAAACATAGTTTCTTGTCTCAGAGCTGACAGCACAGTGGGGAGGCTATATACAATTTTTTTTTTAAAAAATGCAAATTGCAGAACAGAACAGAGGCAAGATCCAAGAGTGATGGGGAAATTTGGCTCTTGGGAAATCATCAGAAAGATTCATCCTGCTAAAAGTGGAGCACCTTGTAAAGGCTTACCGGCTTGTTGCCAGCCTCAGGCTTCAGCAGCTGAGGAAGTAGAAAGCCACACTGGGCCCAATTCTGACCCTCACAGTTGAGAAAAGTGATGAAGGGCTTACACAGTTCACAACCGCATTTGGAACAACATCCTTCTTTCCACTTCCAGACCCTGCCCAGGCTTCCCAGACTTCAGCCTTTGGACTCTTTCCACTGGACCCAATGCTCAGCCCACCTTTCCCTCCTGTGCAGCCTTCCAGGGTTATATTTTGGCTTCTCCCTTCCCTGGATTGCTACCAGTTACCCTGAGTCAAGGCCTTGCATCATCTAGCCAACCCCAAGAACTGTCAACTCCTCAGGACTTAGAAGACTGGACTCTTGGTTACCCAGTTTGTCCTGACCTCAGAAGTAGGACCCACCACTTAGGAAGGAGTAAAAAATTGCAGCTTTTTTTGTGTGTGTTTGTGGTCCTGGAGGTTGAACCCAGGGCCTTGTGCTTGCATACTTTGCAAGTGCTATACTACCCAGCTGCACTCTCAGCCCATTCTTTTTTACTTTTTGAGACAAAATCAAGCTAAATTACACAAACTGCCTCTGGTCTTGAACTTTCGATCCTCCTGACTCTGCCTCCTGAGTTGTTGGAATTATAGGCGTGCACCACCGTGCCCAACTGAGTTGCAGCTTTTAGAGAAAGACATGTGGCTGTCTCACTGCAAGTGCACAGCTATACTCAGATTGTAAGAGGACATGAATGAGGAAAAACTAAAGGCAAAATAAGAATGACAGTTTCAGAAATGAATATATGTTAGACATTAAATACAGTTTTAAGATATGATAAGTATCTAATAGTGGTATTATTATTATTATTATTATTATTATTATTATCGAATCCCAGAATGATGAGACTTATAATAAAATGTACATGTAATAAAAGGAGGCTTTAAAAGCTGATTTTTATCAGAGCAAGAATAATAGGGAAGGGATAGACCTGTTGTTCAAGACAGATGACATGATGTTAATAATACACTGAAAAGATCTGAAGTCTCTTCTCTCCTAACATGCCTCTATTTTCTTTATTAAAGAGAATAATCAGCAACTAAGAAAGAATAGCAAACATGACTGTGGAAAAATTGGGACCCATGATAGCTGACCTAGTACTAAAGGAGAACCCTTTCGCTTCACCTGAGTTCAACTCTCTCAACTCCTGCTGGTAAATATGGACAAAGCTGAGAAGGCTGGGGGGAAATGAAAGTGGGCAATGTCTGCCCAGGTTTGAGAAGATGGAGAGAGTGAGAGGACTCTGGAAATTATGGATTGGTATGTGTCTTTTAAATTTTTTTTCTGGTGCCAGGGATCAAACCCAAGGTCTCACATATGCTAGGCAAGTACTTTACCACTGACCTACATTCCCAGCTCCTTGGAATGTTTCATATTGCTCTGTAGTCAGGTAGGTTTTTAGCCCTTATGAAAGATGACAGGTAGCTAGGCATGGTGGTGCATGCCTGTAATCCCAGCAGCCAGGAGGCTGAGGAAGGAGGATCTCAAGTTTGAGGCCAGAAACAGCCTATATACTTACTGAGACCTTATCTCAAAAAATTAAAAGGGGGCTGGAAGAGAGAGTGTCACTCAGTGGTAGAGCACTTGCCTAGCATGCGTGAGGCCCTGGGGGGGGGGGGGGGAAAGATAACAGGGGGTTAGTAAGGGCCAATATGATGCACTAAGGGGAACCAGTCAAATTAGCCATTTTTCCATTATTGATATATTAGTACGTGGAGGCATTGCTATGCTTACTATACATTTAATTTTAGAAAAGCACATGACAGAATTTTTCAGGATTCCTAATGGGCAAGATTTGAAGGATGATTAGCTACACTGTAAGTGGCTCAATGTCCACATGTAAACAATGGAATAGTGTCCACCGTAAAGCACATTTACATATGCTCAGGGAATATTTGCTACACTGATGAATCAAGCTGGAGGGAGGTTTCTGATGGAATGCCCCAGTCCCATTTGATATTTCTCATTGTTATGAGTCAGGATATTATATTTGCAGAAATCAAAACTTGGAGGGAGAACTGATTACATTCAATGGGAAAATCCAAGATTGAAAATGAAGCCAAAAGGTTAAGATGATGGGCCAAAGCTTATGCAAAATGAAAATAGAGGTTCCTAAAAGCACGGGGAAGAAGACCTGGCCTCACCATATTGGCAGGTTTGAAATGACCAGCTTCAATGTGCATCATTAGTATGAAGTTGCTGCCAAACATAGCTGCAACCTTAGGCTACTCAGGATGATGGAAAAAGGAGAAAAGAGCCCCCATTAGCACTGCCCCGGCAATAAGCGCTTGTATTTGTTGAGTGCATACTATATGATGGTACTGTGCTGTGTTCACATGAATAATCTCATTATACCTCCAGTGTAGTTTTGATCAAAATTGATATCTAAGCCAGGCATTGTGGCACATGCCTGCAATCCTAGTACTTGGAAGGCTGAAGCAGGAGAATCGAGAGTTCAAGGGCCACCCTGGGTTATGAGGCAAGACCCTGTCTCAAAAACCAAAAATAAACAAAAACCAACCAAAGGTTATCTATTGCACTGGAATGTGGAAAGGTTTGTTTTGCTACATTGGAAGAGACTGGCAATGTTGGTGGAAGAGGCTACTGGGTGTTTACATTCCTGGGAACTCATGAGGGATGCAGCAGAAAATCCAGTTCAGTTTCAATCAGATGGAGCCATAAACCTGGCTAAGATAAAACTGAATAGGCCTACCTTATGTTGCCCCAGTTCAGGAGCCCCTTCCCCAGGTGTATGGGTTGTAATGAGAAAAATCAATAACAATATTAATTAAAGGGTAGAGCAATGTGTGGTCTAGGTGGTTCCACCTTGGGGGTAGCTTTGGGGAAGGGTTTGTGTAGTGAACAAAGGATGAGATCAAGAAGAGACTGGAAAAAACATCAGAAACGGCATTAAAGAAACCATAGCCAAATGTAATGGGTGAAACTTGATGGGATCCTGGTATGGGGGAGGAAAAGCCATTATAAAAGACAGTAGGAGACAACTGGGGAAATTGAAGTATGGACCAGAAAT
Source organism: Pedetes capensis (assembly GCA_007922755.1). Classification (NCBI taxonomy): domain Eukaryota; kingdom Metazoa; phylum Chordata; class Mammalia; order Rodentia; family Pedetidae; genus Pedetes; species Pedetes capensis. The sequence continues at coordinate 84,275 of VMDO01007658.1, read as the reverse complement.
TAGATGACATTAGGAAATTATTGTGAATTTCCTTATGTGTGAAAACAATCTTGGGATTCTGATACAGGTCCCCATGTTTAGGAGATCCATGCTGAAGTTCTCAGGGGTGAAGGGGCACGATGTCTGCATATTATTCTCAAATAAATTGTTGTTGTTGTTGTTGTTGTTGTTGTTAGGTGCCGTCCAGTTGGTATCTAACTCATAGCGACCCTACGTAGAATAGTCGAAACCCTTTTGTTAGAGCTTCTCTGCTATTCCTAGGGTTTTCAATGGCTGTTTTTTGGGAGTGGGTTGCCAGGTTCTTCTCACATATAAATTAGCCAAAGAAATATACACAAAAGGTGATCTACAGGGCAAATGTAACAAATGCTGCACAATCGTATCTAGGTAAAGACTTTCTGAACGCTGCTTTGAAATTCTGTGTTGAAATGTTGCTAATAAAAATGTAGGGGAAAGTGAGATATGAGAGGGACAGAGTTGATAACCTAGTAATTTCAGGGGCATCAATCAGAGTCAGGCATATGGCAGGTCTTTATGCCCCACATGGCCTCATCCCCTGCCAGAGATCAGAGGTCCATGGGAGGAAAGCCCAGCAGGCTGAGACAGCAGAGACCTTGCTCTCAATGGTCCTTGTGTACCTGCATGGCTTAGTAGCAGTTATGGCAGCTTGTTCCCTGGATTGCTCTCCCTTATCTAGCCATTGCCAAACCAGGCTGAGCCCACCAGAACGGGCTGTCCAAGGAAAGAAGGAGGGTCAGCACAATCCTCAAAAGAACCCAAGTAAAGACATCAGGGCTCAGAGAAAAAGGTATTTTTAATCATGGTCCCACAGCTGGCCTGGGGTGGAGCAAGGATTTGAACCTAAAGAGTGTTGATTCTAGGAGCCACACCGTCAGCCGCAGCTCTGGGCTGGCATCTTCAGAATATGAGGCCCACTAGTGGCCCCACGTCTTAAGAAGAATGCGGACAGACCACAGCAAGTGGAGAACGGGCATCTAGAAATCTTGTCCTATGAAAAATACTGGGGAAACAAGGCACAGTGGCTCATGTGTATAATCCCAGCGACTCAGGAGGCAGAGGCAGGAGGATTGCAAGTTTGAGGCCAGAAGCAGTCTGTGTAATTTAGTGAGAACCTGAATCAAAATAAAAAATAAAATATTAGCCGGGCGTGGTGGCACACGCCTGTAATCCCAGCGGCTGGGGAGGAGGAGGCAGGAGGATTGCAAGTTCAAGACCAGAGACAGTCAGTGTAATTTAGCGAGACCCTGTCTCAGAAAATAATAAAATCTACAAAATGGGCTGGGGGTGCAGCTCAGTGGTCCAGGCCCTGGGTTCAACCCCTAGTACCGCAAAAAAATAAAAATAAATAAATAAATAAAAATAAAATAAAATATTGGGTGAAGGGTGAGGCTTGGTGGTAGAGCACTTACAAAGCATGTATGAGGCCCTGGGTTCAACTACCTAGTACCAAAAAAGAGAGAGAGAAGGGGAGGGGGGGTGGGGAAAGAAGAAGAAGAAGAAGAGGAAGAGGAAGAAGAGGGGGAGGGGGAGGAGGAGGAAGAAAATTCCTGGGGATTTGTTTCTGTCTGGAATAAAAGTGACTTGGGAGAATGCAATTCTCAAAGGCATGTTACAGGGCAAAACAAGGCTTATTTTACACAGAGGAAAAGCACAAGTTATCAGTAGAGACCAACATCCTAAGGGTTAGAGAATTATCCTGACTGGATGGTTTGCTTTGTGATGCACTGAGAATTTCAAAGCAGAGGCTGGATAAGTGTTCTACCCTGAGATGCTCTCTCCCTCTCTTCTTGAAGTGCCTGCAGTGCTGCTGGGACTCACTCAGCTGGCACCTGCATCACTGTTGGTTTCATGACTATAAATTCTGTATACCTTTATTGAGGTATGACCTCTCTACCATACAACCCACCCATTTTAAGTAGTAATTTGACGGATCTTAGTAAATTTATGATTGTGCAACCATCAACACAATCCATTTTCCAGAAGATTTGTGAACATGATTTTGCTTTTGCTTCCTTCCTTCCCCTCTGCCATCCTCTGGGCACCAGCATTTGTCTTCAGCAGATTCCAGGGCAGCAGTGTACATTCAGAAGGCTGTGGGCCCTGGGGCTCCAGGGCTGTTATCTGAACCATGCCCAGGTAGCCTCAAGCAAGGCGCTTTATCTTCGTGAACCTGAGGCTTTCCCCTTGTGTAATGCAGATATGTGGTGTGCCTTGCTGTGAAGATGAATATAGTCAAGCCCAATATCTACAATGTTCAATACAATAAAAACAATGGCAGCCACAACTGCTGCTGCCACATTTATTGTTGTTGTTGTTGTTAGGTGCCCTGGAATAGTTCTGACTCAGAGATCCTATATACAACAGAACAAAATGCTACCTGGCACTGTGTCATTCTCAGCACTATGTCAGTGCTTCTCTGCTATAGGGTTTTCAATGGCTGAATTGTTTGCGAAGTGGGCTACTGGGTCCGTCTCCCAAGCCTACAGCACCTAGTGTTGCCAGGTGGTGTCCCATCCAAGCACTGACCAGGCCTGACCCTGCTCAGCTTCCAAGATCTGACATCAGGGTGGTATGGCCGCAATAGTTATTTTTATTACTGACACTCAAATATCCTCTGCTCCAGGGGCCTATTTTGCCTTTCTGTATTCCTGTTTTCTGGGTCCCTTCTGGTGTCCAGCGCCTACCACAGGAAGGAGATGGTTTCTCCTACATTTTCCAATCCCAAACCAGGGAGGCCTGGAGAGGGAATGACAGCTGAGGTGGGGCTGTAGCGCCACCTAGTGGTGAAGACTAGAAGCAGGTTGTGCACTGCTCAACTACAGCAGCTCTTCTAATAGTTGGACACTTGTATGTCACTTAGTCTAATCATCCACTAATGCTTGTATGTGCCCACAGTATCCTCCTAGAGAGAATATCCCATGCCATGCATTATAGTAATATATAAAGACAGGACGAATGAAAAACAAAACAGGAAAGAAGTTCTCGGCATGATGCTCCTCAGGGACCACAAAGTGGTGAAAAAACAGTTTCAAACACATCCCCACCACATCTACAGACAGAAAGGAGACAGGTGGTTAGTGGTGGTCTCAGGATGGGGATACGAGGGAACTGAAGGAGATGGAGAGTGACTGCTAAAGGGTACAGGGTGTCTTTTCTTCAGGAAATTTCTCAAATTGATTACAGTGGCAGTTACATACACCTTTAAGTATACTAAAGACCATAAAATTGGATGCTTTTAAATGGGTGAGCTGTATGGTTTGTGAATTACATCTCAATAAAGCTGCTACCAAAAAGCCTCTCTAGAGCACATCATCAGATTTCCTGTGCATTGCTGGACTACCACCCCAAATCTGTGAAGGACCCCAGGCAACTTTAAGGTGTTGTGCAGGAACGTAGTTTAAAACTTAAGACAACATACCCTTCCTGTCCTCAGTAACACCACACACAAATATCCTCAGCCCTGTTTTGGTATTATGTAGAACAGATCAAAGGACATGCTCTGTAATATACAGAACTGACTCACAGAGCCCATAACCTCCCATATTCTGGGCAGTCTCAAAGAGCTGTGCCCCAGGTAAGCCTGCGGACTTCTGTTGCCAGTTAAGGAAGTTGAGGGCCAGGGGTTGAACAGTCCCGCTGAATCCAGCTGGTGAATGAGCAGAGCTCTGTGGGCTCCATACCAGCTCCAGAGCACCTCATTCTGACAGGAGCACCTCATTCTGACACGTGCCCAACTGGATCCCTGCATTGAGCAGTAGTAACACCCCTTCCCCTGCCGAGGTGGTAAAATCCATAGCCACCCAACTATGGGACAGCCTTTCTGTGGGGCTCAGCTCATCTGTTATCTGTAACTTCAGGACTGATACTGTGGTCAGGCCTCGAGCCCCTCAGCACTTCTAAAGCAACTTCCAGGTCCCCAGCCACCTCATCTGTACAGAATAGGCAAACACACAGAAGTAGAAAGCAGATGAGCTGGTCCCCAGAGTTTAGAGTAGGGGAGTGGGGAACAATGCCAATGGATACAGGACTCCTTCTGGTGTGATGGAAACTGTCTAAAAGTAAAGGTTATGGCTGCACACTCTGTGAACATGCTAAAACCCAGACTACAGGGTGGGACCCAGCAGTATCCTCTGTACACAAGCATCCCACTGGCCTGACAGCACTCAGCAGGGTTACAAAGGGTACAGCTTCCAGTGGCATCATGTGAATAGGAAGGGCAGGAAAGAGATGCAATAAACCTCCCCTCTTCCACTTCTATTAACAATGCTGGTCAGTTGTGGCCTGCACTGCTGTTCACACTTGGACACGAAGACATCCCCAGGAAAACAGCAGGGCAAGGCATTCAAAGGCACATGGCATTGAATTGTTACAACCCCGTGAGGTAGGTGTTGGTATCCCTAGTTAACAGTTACACAAACTGGGGCTCAGAGACGTGGAGGTTGAGAAAGTGGCTACAGAGTGAGCAAGCCAGGATGTGAACATGGCTGTCAGGGACTCTACACTGAAGCGCCCCCACTTACACCAACCCTGATACCCTAGCTCCGAGGTCACACAACAAAGAGACAGTACTGCTGGGGACTAGGGAGGGGCAGCAGCTCCCAGTGTCTCCTGTACATGTGCCTTGAGGGTTTTCAAGAGCAAGTCCAAGATAGAGGGGAAAGAGATTTAAGGCAGTCCAAGACATTCAGGTGTACATGGTGGTCCTCTCTTCCTTCCAAAGAAAGTTCTTTATTGTCCAACCATCAATGAATGTTTTGTGAGGCCAAGCACCATGCCAGGTACACTGTACTAAGCACAGACACAGAAGCATAAGAGAAAGTCCCTGCCAATTTGAGGCGCACAATCTAAATGTTTCACAAATTCCTCGGTGGCTAAAAGACAAATCTGGACTTAGTTTCCAGTAGTGCAATGAACATTCTTTAAAGTTAATATTTTACAGAACATCATCACTCCACATTATCATGGCATGAAATCTTTTCCTAGACTGACTTCATTGTTATCAATAAACACGGTTTACTTCCATTAAAAATCCACCTTACATTCTCCTCCTGTCATTTGAATCAAGATTTTTTGAAAAAAGAATTTTAAGAGGTTAAGTGGTAGAAGTGCTTAGGTATAAATGTGGCCTGGGCAACTTAGGTACAACTGCCTGGGCAAAAAAGCTCTGGACTGGGTGAGTCTCGCTCATCTCCAGCCCAATTTATTAATATTTGGAGGACAACAAAGAGCACACTTCCAAATAATTTGTAAGACATTATTGCCATTCATAGAGGGAGTCAGTGACGTGAAGTGGTCTAGGCAAGAAATGTTTCTCACAGCAAAATTTAGCACCAATTCGGGGGCAAAAGCAGGGGTTGCCAGGAACTTCATCCCCAAAATTAACCTCTTGACTCTCTCTCAAACTATCAGAGCTCACAGGTGTGTGGTTCTGGGAACATATACTAACCAAAAGCACACATGGACTGAGACAGCTGTACACAGTGACAGCTCCACCCAGGGAGCGAGCCTCCTGCTTCACGTGTAGACCACTCAGCACAAAGTAGGGAAGTGGGAGCAGCAGCCTGTGTGAGGGGGTGAAACTGAAACCTGAGGTGGTGATGACAGAACACTAAAGGGACCTCATCTTGCTCCCTCTACTCCAAATATCTCCTTGTTGTGGACCATGTTGTTGTTGTTGCTAGGTGCTGTCGAGTCCGACTCATAGCAACCCTCATAGGGCTTTCAATGGCTGTTTCGGGATTGCCTTGGGAGTGGATTCCAAGGTCCTTCTCCCATTTTTGCAGTGCTGGGAATTGAACTTGGGACCTCAGAGACTGCAGCACAGCGCTCTACCAACTGAGCTAAATCCTAGCCCGTTGTGGACCATGGGACTCTGCAAAATAGCCTGGGCCTCACACTAGGTCATGATCCCACAGGGTCTCCATCTGGCAAGTGAGGGAAGGGCTGAAAACGTTTCTAGTGTTAGTTGTGATATGCTAATGAGAAAAGATCACTGTTTTAAAGCATGTAAAACCAGGATGTCTGGGGTAAAGTATGACCTAACAAACCTCTTCACACTTGTCATCAGAAAGTACCTTTTCTTCTTAAGAATCATTGGCTTTAAAACACTGAAAAGTGGCTGGGTGCAGTAGAGCAGACCTGTAATCCCAGAGACTACAGTGGCAGGGGCAGGAGGATCATGAGCTCAAGGCCAGAGGCAGCCTGCATAACTTAGTGAGACCCTGTCTCAAGATAAAAAAAAATAAAAAGGGGGCAGGGGGGTGCAGCTCAGTGGTAGAGCACTTGCAAAGTATGGGTAGGGCCTTGGGTTCAACCCCCAACTACCAAAAAAAAAAATTTAATTTAAAAAATAAATAAAGCACTGAAAAGTGAGCTGCTACCTTTGGCATAATGGGAAAGAATGACAATTCCTTCCGTCTTTACTTAGAAAAGGACAGCAAAGTCTAAGGGGATTCCAGGTACGCAGAAATGCCAGACCCAGGACAGCAACAACTGAACCTGCCCTTGCTCCAGCTCCCCTTTCCATCCTCTAGCTGTCTTGCCACAGGGAGTCCTCTGCAAAAATGGCCATCCAAGCTATTGAAATAGAAGGTAGTGTTTAAAATGTAACACTGGTTTTTCTTAAAATGTAACACTGGTTTTTTCTTAAAATGTAACACTGGTTTTCTTACAGCATGTTTAAGGCACAGTGTGAGAAAGCTGCCCCCACTCCCACCCACACAGCCACATGGGCTCCTCCCACACACACATGCACACAGAAGAGGCCAGCTGATTTTGCCACGATGCGCAGGGAATGGATTGCTTCTGATCACTTTTGGTTTTTGAGTTGGTTAGAAAGCCAGTCCAGGCCTTCATAAAGCCCATCTCCACTGGTGGCACAGGTAGCCTGAATGTACCAGTTTCTCTGGCGAAGGGAATGTAAGCCGAGCTTGTCTGTTATCTCTGCTGCATTCATAGCATTAGGAAGATCCTTGAAAGAGAAGGTGCAAATGTCAGTTCAGTACCCTGTGTCCATACAATGAAACAGGCTCTTTCTCCTAAATGTGCCCTGGTCTATAGTCTTCTCTATCTCAGTTGTTCAGGCCCAAAATCTTAAAATCATCCATTATATTTTCTCTCTCAAATCTACACCCAACCTGCCAGGAAATCTCAATAGCCTACAATCAAAACAGATGTGAATCTGACCAATTCTCATCACCTCCACTGCCACCACCCTGATCCAACCCCATCATGGTTTCACACCTGGACTACTCAAATGGCCTCCCTGCTTCTCTTCTTGCTCCCTAAAGCCTACTCTCAACCAGCAGTCAGTGAAAATCAGATCCAATCCTTCTTCTACCAAAACTCCACTGTAGCTACCTCTCTCAAGGAAGAGCCAGAGTCTTTATTGTGGCTTGCAAGGCCTTCAGGACCTGAGGCTCCATTCCCTTTCCTAATTGGCCTGCTCCACCTTTTTAATATAGCACTCACCATATGTGACCATATTATAAAAGCTATTTGTTTAGTATGTTTATTATATATTATGTCTCCCCTAACTAGAACATAGCCTGCAGCTGTAGCCCTGTGGCATGGGATCCCATCAGATCTTGGAAGCTAAGCAGGGTTGAGCCTGGTTAGTACTTGGATGGGAGACCGCCTGGGAACATCAGGTGCTGGAGCTTGGGAGACAGACCTGGCAACCCACTTCCAAAAATCAATCCACCTTTAAAAACCCTATGAACAGCAGAGAAGCACTGGCAATAGTGTTTCCCCTGTTGTACACAGGGTTGCTATGAGTCAGATACTGACTTGATGGCACCTAACAACAACAAACTAGAACATAAGCTTTACTAGTGAGCACAGGAATCCTCATCTTTACTCTGATTCCTTCTTCTCTTTCACATGCAGTTCAGCTTAAATTCTGAGGCTAGAACCATGCCTGGCACAGAGTACACTCAAACTAAATTTGAATATATTACCATTGAAGAACACAGAAGATGTAGATGTACTGATACGGGAACATGTCAAAGATATGCTAAGTAAAAAAGCAGTTTACAAAACGAAATGTATAGTATGATCACTTGAATTTAAATATAAATACAATCATATAATTGTAAGTAGAGAAAATTGCATTTCTGGAAAGAGATATAAAACATTTAGTAGTGTTTTACCCCAAAAAGTAGAGCTGAAATATTTTACTTGATATTCTGAACTGCTTTTCAAATTAATATTCTAATTATGTTGTTTTTACCATTAAAAACAAACTCACTGTTTTCTTTTTTAAAAATCTGTTATGTTCACTAGTAAAACTGCCTGACATGCAACCTGAACCGTCGAGTAACAGCTGAGTGAATCATGACCCATCCTCCATGGAAAATCTTGCTAACAAAGAGTGGGAAAACCAAAGAAAATGGGTGATAAATCTGAAGTGAGGAAATAGGCTGCAACATGGTTGTGTAACAGTCTGATCTCAATTATGCAACGAGTGGAGAGAAAGTAAGTACATCCCTCTGTAATGGTGGTCACCTCTGACTGACACAATGGCACAATTCCATCTTCTCTTTCACACTTAGTTCAGCTTAGATTCTGAGGTTGGACAGTTCTGCCCCAGCTTTCCTCCCATGCTTCTTTCACTGCCTTACTTGTATGGACAAGCCTTTTCTCCTCCACAGCAGGCCCCACAGGATCCAATCTCATTTCCCTCTCAGTCCCACAATGCTATTTCTACAACTGCATGGCTCGTTCCTCCCAACTCAGATGTCATCTTATCAGTCATGCACAGCCCTTCTCCATAGCCACTCTGCTTTCCCTTTTTCTACAGCACATATCACTTGACACATTACACAGAAGTGACTGACTACCTCTCTTCCCACTAGAATGTAAACTCCATGAACACAGGGACTTGTGTCTGTCCTGTTCACTGCTATATACTCAATACCTAAAATAGTCTGGAACTTAGAAGGTGCTCAGTATCTACTGAGTGAGTGAATGCATATTTAAGATTATGAAAAGGAGGTGGAGGAGAGGTTACAGCTAGGACGAGACAGAGGGCAGCAGACATGTAATTTAAAGACCTATACATTGAGGTGAGCCATCTGGCAGTAAATTTCAGTCCCAGTATTCAGAAAGCCAACAACAACAACATACCTGTTTGTTTACAAACACCAATAAAACTGCATCTCTGAGCTCATCTTCTGCTAACATTCTGGTTAGTTCCTCTCGGGCCTCATTGACTCGCTCTCTGTCATTACTGTCAACCACAAAAATCAGACCTGGAAGAAATCCCAAGCGTGTTAGTAATGTGAACGCAGTAAGAGCAGCTGTTGATATATCAAAACAGCTCCTCCTTGCTTATTTATACAGTTTCAACGAAGGCCATCAACAGGAAAGGACATAACCTCCAGTTAGGAAAACTGCTATATACTAAGCTCGCACATCTGTTTCAAAAGGATCACAGCTCTTCACCAGAGTAACAAGAATACATAAAGAAAAAGTTATGCTTAGTTCTTAGTCACTTAATTTCCACATCAGAGAAAAAAGGATTTTGCAAAGTACAAAGTTTATACAATAAGTAGCATCTGCTGGATACTGAGGCACATGCCTGTAAGCCCAGCAGATCAGGAGGCAGAGGCAAGAAGATCTTGAGTTCAAAGCCAGAAGCAGCCTGTGCAACTCAGCAAGATTCTACCTCAAAAATTAAAAAAAGGGCTGAGGGTGTGGCTCAGTGGTATAGCACTTCTCTAGCATGCACAACGCCCTACATTCAACACCCCAGTACTGCAGGGGGGAGAGGGGGAAGAAAAGGCATTTGAGGGATAGTCCTCTAAAGCAAAGCTTAAGACGAAAGACTAGGTGCTGATATTTTATCTGGGAAGTGATCCCAGGAGACAAGAGGAAAGGCTGGAGAGTGTAACACAGGGAAGGAGGGATAACTAACATAAAACTGAGTGAACAAGTTGGCCACTCCTATGTGACCAGTGCTCAACATTGCTGGACATTCTTAGAAGCTCTATAAAAGGTCTTTCAGAACTGTCTGCCCAGGGACAAAAGGGGGAAATGTTTATCCTCTCATACATATCCCTCACTGGTCAGGCAGAACTCAGAAGGTATTAGGCCACCCACACTTCTGGGTCATGTTTGTATGAATGTCAAGAGAGTCCCACAGGCATCTAAATAATAAATAATTTGGTTGGTCATTGCCCTCGGAACCAACATACCTACCTATCTTCCTTCTTTCTTCCCTCCTTCCCTTCCTTTTTTTGTCTTCCTTCCTTCCTTCCTTCCTTCTTCCCTTCCTTTTTAAATTTTTTTATTTTGAGACAATGTCTCACTAAGTTACACAGGCTGCCTCTGGCCTCAAACTTAACAATTGTCCTGCCTCAGCCCCCGGAGCCGCTGGGATCAGAGGTGTATGCCACTGCATCCAGCACCCTCAGAATTCTCAGAGCGAGAGGGGTGTCTTTGTGATCACCATGGGTCCACCACTGGTAGTTTATGCTACCAAGGTCACTCATGGTGGGCTCCTAGATAGTTTAGCCTAACTAGATCACCTCTGTGGAGGGGAGAAAGGCTAGGGTTTGACCCACATGGCTAATGAATGAATCCATCATGCCTTGGTAAAGAAGCCCCAATAAAAACTATATATATTGAAGCTCAGGTAAATGACCCTGGCCAGAAAAACTCTGTACTGCTGCACATCGGCAGTGCACCCTGACCCTTTGGGGAGTAGGCAATGGAAGCTTTGTGTCTGGTGCCCTCACAGGCCTATGCATCTCTCCTTCTAACTGGCTCATCTCTATCCTTTTGCTAATAAAGCCGTAATGTTAAATACAAGCACTTTCCCAAGCTCTGTGAGTCCTTCTGATAAACTATCAAACCTACAGGGGTAGTGAGAGACCCACCAAAGTTGTAGCCATCTAGTTAAAAGTGAGGGAGTTTAGGGGCCTCAAATTTGTTCCAGCTGGTGATGGACATGAGAGAATCTTATGCAAGATTGGGCCCTTAACCTATGAAACGCACCCAACTTCCAGCAGTGTGTGCCAGAGTTCCTGCAGCTCCCACTACAATATCAGAGATATCTCAGGAGGTGAGATGCCTGGGACAGGCTGAAGAAGGTACCACGGCATTGCACCTGAGCAAAGGTGCTGAATCCTGCAGGGGCCCAGCCACTGCTACACTCACTGGAGAAGATGGCAGGGCTGGAAGAATCTGCAGAGGAGGTGCACAGTGTCCGACACACTGTCCAAGTTCAGGATGGGGAAGATTCACTCAGTAGTAGTCCAGGTGACAGTGATAGTAACAAGTTGGTGTTTAACTGACAGTAAACCCTTGACACAAAACTGTAAAGTGGCAGCCAAAAGAATCCACTTGATGCTAGTCTGAATCAGCAGTAGTGACAGTGGCTCAGTCTCTGGGACATGAGTGACAACAAGTAGACTTTCCTGGACATCAGCCAGAACATCCTGGGAACATTACATGGCAGTGTTGGAACCCATGCTCTAAGACAAGGACAAACTGGAGGGACTCAAAAGAACCATGGGGACAGCAACAGCATCAGACACTAGGTCATCTGAAGATAGCTGATGTGACCGGGGAGACTGGACCGAGAGAAAGACTCAGTGAGGGGTTAAGAGCTGTCTTCAGATATTGAAAGCCTATGGCATAAAGAGGTTCAAGGTGCTTTGCAGAGCTCCCTAATGAGACTGAAGACTAGTGGGTGAAACTATGGGACTACAATGGGAAGGCAGCAGAGCAGAGGCAGCAGGCCTGGAGATATAGCAGGTTGCTGGGGAGGTGCTCCTGCTACCAGGGATACCTGTGCCCCGCTTAAGACATGACTCATGGGGACACTGCAGAAAAGATCCTGGTGGGGAAAAGTGAGTGACACTGAGATTTCATGACCATATGTAGGAGGGAAAAAAAAAAAAAAAACAGGGCTGGCCCTCAGCCTCTCCCCTTTGTTCGTGCCAGGCCCACTCTTCAGCTGCCTAAGCCAGCTGTCCAGGCAACTTACGCCAACAGACAGGAGCTAAAAACCTAGCATCAGATTGACTATACTTCTGATTTAGGAAAAAAATAAAAAAGATACACTAACACGTGAATAGAATACTATAACATATTGTAAAAGGTGGATATATAGCCAGGTGGCCAGCCTGGACTATGCAGAGAGATCAAGACCAGCCTCAGCTACATAGCAACACCATGCCTCAAAAAACCAAGGGCTGGGATGTATCTTCAGGCACAGCACTTGCCTAGCATGTGCAAAGCCCGCAGTTTGATCCCCAGCACTGCAAGAAAAAAATATATAATATATACTTGTGTGTGTGTGTGTGTCTCTCTCTATATATATATATATGTAGCGACCCTCATAGGGTTTTCAATGACTGACTATTTCGGGACTGGCTTGGGAGTGGATTCCCATTTTTGCGGTGCTGGGAATTGAACTCGGGACCTCAGGGACTGCAGCGCAGTGCTCTACCCACTGAGCCAAATCCTAGACCGCTCTCTCTATATATATATACCTATATATGGAGAGATCTCCCTCTCTCTCTCTCTCTCTCTCTCTCTCTCTCTCTCTATATATATATATATATATATATATATATATATATATATATATATATATATATATATGTGTGTGTGTATATATATATATATATATATATAGAGAGAGAGAGAGAGAGAGAGAGAGAGACACACACACACACACGCACAATATGTCTAAATAGACATAAGAAATAAAAGTGATTGTCTATGACAGGGAAATTTAAGATTGAGAGTAACTTTTCTCCTTGTACTTTTCCCCCTTTTTCTTATTTTTGAATTTTAAACCACATAGATTTATTGCTATTCAACAAATAACTGAACCTACAATTAAGAAAAAAAAAAATCTTTCTACATGAGAATTAATGGATTGTCTTATGCATTCTATATAATGTTGTTGTTAGGTGCCATCGAGTCGAGTCTGATTCATAGTGACCCTATGTACAACAGAACGAAACACTACATGACACTGTGCCATACCTGGCACTATGTCAGTGTTTCTCTGCTACTGACAGGGTTTTCAATGGCTGACAATTTGGGGAGTGGGCTGCCAGGTTCTTCTCCCATCCATATATCAATTAAGAACTCATGTAAACGGTTCAAATACCAATCTATACAGGTGAAACCTACAGTTAAATGTCTTAATAGAGAGCTAAAAGCACTCACTAAGTTCTGTCATACTCAACATGCTGATGAAGAAAATTTAAATTAAAAGACAGTCTGACCTTTGGGAAGTTGGCAGAAAAAACAAGGGCAGCATCCAAGACTATTCATGGATGAGACATGTGGTCCAGCCAGAAACAGCAAGTCCATTCTTCAAACAGCTCCCATTTGCTATTTCATGAAGTGCCCAAATAACCCACCCCAAGGTCAACCAGCTCCCTGCCATCAAAGCAGTAGTGACTGAAATACAGTAAAAGTAGGCTTGTTACAAATAGAAGATTGAAGACGAAAAGGTATTTCAACTTGGTATTTGAATGTAAAAACTCTGAATAGGGTAGAAAAAGGGATCCTACCAGAGAATGACAAAATAAAACCTCAGTTGGGCTTTTGAGTGTTTATTGCCTCCCAGTCAGAGAACTAAACATTTTACAAATTTAATCTCATTTCAGCCCAGCAATGAAGGCAGTAAGCATTATCTCCATTTTAAGATGAGGAAATGGAGACAGAAGGGATTACCAAACTTTCCCAAGGTCTCACAGCAGAGCTGTGGTTCAAACCCAGTGTTCTAGTTTTATTACAGATGAGAAATTGCAAGAATTTGTCCAAGTCAGCAAGTGCCAGTCCAAGATCAATTGGCTGGGTGAGTATCAAAAACTACATATATAAGTATGTGTGTGCATGTGTGTGTGTGCGCACGTGTGCACATGCATGAACACATATAAAACCTGCAATAGATTAAAACACAAAATACAAAACCTAAGAATCACCATGGAAGTTGCTATGCTATCAAGTTTGTCTCTGAAAATCAATATAGAAATGAACCATTTTTCCTGCCTTCCTTACAATAAACTATGTTTCAGGGAAATGAAGTATTTGACGAGGAAATTCTTTATCTTGAAAGATTGCAGCTAATAAATGCAGAAGGAATAACAAGATTTAGAGAAATCATCATTTTTAAATGTCTAACAAAACAACAGATCTAGGCAACAGTTTTCAATGGACACTAAAACCATTAGATGAAAGGCTGATGTAGAACTTTATTTTGGGGGAATGAGGCCAATACCGCCTGAGCCCATCTAGAATCACCAAAAGTGTGACAATCTGGTGGTTGCCAGGGGCTCAAGGGGGGAAAGATGAGTTATTGTTTAATAGGGACTGAGTTTTACTTTTACAAGATGAAAAGACTTATGAAGGTCATGATTGAACAAGATTATGAATGTGTCTAATACCAACTTGAAGCATCTAACAACAACAGCAGCAGCAGCAGCAGCAGCATACACTTACAAATGGTTAATAAGAGGCTGGGAGGGTCTAGCTCAGAGGTAGATCCCTTGCCTAGCATATATGAGGCATTGGGTTCAATTCTCCAGCAAAACCAAAACAAAATAAAAATGGTTAATATGACTTGGAAGGCTAAGACAGGAGAATATTGAGTTTGAGGTCAGCCTGGGTTATATAGCAAAAAAAAAAAAAGTTAACATGGTAGAATTTTATATGTATTTTACCACAATTAAAAACACACAAATGAAAAAAAAATCCCCCAAATCAACCAAAGGAAAAAAAAAGTTACTCAGCAATTCAACCCCTAGGTATATATCCAAAAGAACTAAAATCAAAGACCCACCCAGTGTAGTAATGCATGCCTGTAATCCCAGCCCTCAGTAGGCTGAGGCAGGAAGATCATGAGTTTGAGGTCAGTCTGGGCCACATAGTAAGCCTACCAAAAAAAAAAAAAAAAAAAAAAAAAAAAAAAAAAAAAAAAAAAAAAAAAAAAAATCAAAGACTCAAACAGATACCTGCATATGAATATTCATAGCAGCATTATATAGCAAAAAGGTAGAAGCAACCCAAGTGTCCATCAATAGATAAATAATCCAGGTATGGTGGAACACACCTGTAATCCCAGCACTTAGGAGGCTGCAGTGGGAAGTTCACTTGAGCTCAGGAGTTGAAGACTAGCCTAGGCAACATAGTGAGACCTTGCCTCAAGGAAAAAAATAAATAAATAAAATAAATAAACAAAATTTAATGTCTCCAAACAATAGAATATTATTTATTCAGTCACAAAAGGTACAAATCAAATGCAGAAGGCCACTTTTGATACAAAAGGGGAACTCTGAATAAGGATGGGGTGCTAGATATAAAAAAATTATTAATTTTGGAAGTGTTATTACGTGGAGATTATATTTTAAAAAACAGGCTTCATCAGTTATAAATGAATAGTGAAGGATGGAGGAGTAAAAGGCATCTGGGATGGGCAAAGTATTGATAAATGCAGAGGCAGGGCGACAGGTACATGGGGTTCTATGTTATCTTCTCTTTTGATTTGTATGAAGCCAGGGGTGTCCAACCTTTTGCCTTCCCTGGGCCACTCTGAGTAAAGAGGAATTGTCTTGGGCCACACAATTATATACTATAATTTTGTTGTTGTTAGGTGCCGTCAAGTCGGTATCCGACTCATAGTGACCCTCATAGGGTTTTCAATGACTGACTGTTTTGGGATTGCCTTAGGGAGTGGATTGCCAGGCCCTTCTCCCATTTTTGCGGTGCTGGGAATTGAACTTGGGACCTTAGAGACTGCAGCGCAGCGCTCTACCAACTGAGCTAAATCCCAGCCCCATAATATAATTAGTGCATATAAATAATAAGGGGCAGGGGTCACAAAAAAAATAATGCTAAAAACCACATGATGTTAAAAGATTTTGTGGCGCCACATTACTAGCTATCTTGAGTTACCTGAGGGCCATAGGTTGGACATGTCTATTTTAAACTTTATGCTTAAAAAACAGAACAAAACAAAACAAAACTTTTTAAATTGCATTATTTTAGCCAGGTATGGTGGCACACGTCTGTAATCCTATCACTAGGGAGGCTGAGGCAGGAAGATCTTGAATTCAAGGCCAGGTGGGCTACAGAGAAAGTTCCAGGGCAGCCTGGGATATGTAGTGAGACCCTGTCTCAAAACAACAAAAACAACAAAAAAAGAAAAACTCAATGTACTATTTTGAGGAAAGCAGTCAAAAATCTATAGGCTGAGAAGATAACTGCAAATAGAGTTAAGTGCCAAAGGTAACAGCTAAAATAATGATAAAAGATATAAAGGGATGTTGACTTGGGCAGTTGGTCTGGAAAGGCTAAAAAATCTAAGTCTTTAAGATGAAACATATGCAACAGAAACTCCATTAGCAGCAGACTCTTCAAAGCTGATACACTCCAAGTAAATTCTAAAATGGGTAATTTGTAGATACCATATGGTGAAGATTCCACATAGAGCAAGGGTGTCAAAACTATGTGAACAGTTATGACTGTCTTAATAGGCAATATTCAGTAAGGTATCATTTATCCAAAATATAGCCCATAAAAACACTCAAACAGTTTCATGGGTGAGTATATTAAAGCCCCTACTTTTAAGAAACCAATGATAAGGAAATAAGGTGACAATCTGGGATGCCATATTTGTGTTTTTTTATGCTCAGACAGAACAGGATAGCAGCAAGGAAGAAGTGTGGCTGCATATGGTGCCAGGATTTGGAATTTTGGGTTCTAGCCATCCTTAAGCCATCCTTATTCATCTCTTTCCCTCCAAAGGCATGATTTTCAGATATTCTCATAGGTTTAAAAGAGTTGAGTGAATTCAAATTCTTCAAAACTGGTACTTCATCTACAGCATATATATCTCTCAATTAACTGAGAGATGAAATTCATCAGGACAACCATTTTCTAACCATTCTGGACTAAGATGGGCTAAAACCCTAGGAGTATGTCTTAAAAAGACACCTCCCTAATATGCATAAGGAGGCAGGAGGAGAGAAGGAATGACTGGCAGTCTAAGTAAAGCAGAGCAACCCCAGGTGTCGCTTTAAGCAGCCACCTTTCCACACACTTCACATGCACAATTGGAATCATTACCTTGGGTGTTCTGGAAGTAATGTCGCCACAAAGGTCTGATTTTGTCCTGGCCACCAACATCCCAGACTGTGAAACTGATATTTTTATATTCTACTGTCTCCACATTGAAACCTAAATTAGGAAGATGGAGAAAACTTTTAATTATGATTTTTGCTGGTGAGCAATTCAAAATAATTTCAACTAACATTTGGATAGAACTTTTAATTTACAAAGCAGCTTGCTAGTCAAAGATCTACAGCTTACAAAGAGAAAAGTGCTGGCTACTCCACCATTCATTATGCCTGGTGTCTCAAATCTTCTCTACTCTCCAACCTCCCTCCCCTCCACCTCCCCTTTCTCTCAGAACATCTTACAGTCTACTTCAGGGCAAGAAGAAGCCATCCACAGGACTTATTTCCACTTTCCACTACACAATTAAAAACCTACCTACATCTTCACCCACACTTTTATTCCTCCATCTTGGAACAACAAAAGAGAGCAATTATCTAATGCCAATTCCCACCACTGATGTGTTGGACCCAATCTACCCAGACTGTCTGGAACCTTTTACTATTGCTATATTCTCTCCCAGTCTGAGTGTCTCCAATCTGTTCTCAGCATGCCTAAGTCTTTTACATCTTTAACAACAAAAAAATCCATTCCTTGACCATACATCTTCACCTGCTACCCTATTTATTCTTTTAAAGTCCAAAGTCTCTACAAAGTTTAGCTACATTCATTGAACCTGCTTTTTCACCTCTCACCCAATTAGCATCTTAGCTTTGCTCCACCATGTCAGCCAACAATCACGATGTCAAGAAATCCAACACACGCTTTTGAGTTCTTACACACTTTGATTTTATATCTAACACTACTACTCACTTTCTCCTTTAAACTCTTCCCTGTCTTCCCATTTTCTTTCTAGCCGTATTGCTACACTTCTGTAGTCTCCTTTGTGAGCTCTGCCACATTCAAATGATCCTTATAATGGATTTCCATGACTCCATCCTGCCACACTCATTCTCCTCTATCCAAACTCCTCCCTCAACATTCTCACTCACTGCCCCCTAGGGCTTCGGCCCATCTTTGTACTAACTAGCTCTCAGATGCATTCCCTCTGACTCAGACTTCTGTCTTGAGCTTCAAGGCTTATAACCCAACATCCTCAGTTTGATGTCCCTAAGGACCTCAAATAAGGCAATCTATAAAATGGAACTTGAGGTCCACCCACCTTCTGCCTGCTCCTCTACTAGTTATCCCCTCATTGACTTCAGTCCACAAGCTAAAAACCTGGGAGGCATTCCACACACTTTCAACTCACTCCCCACAAACCCCTTTACCAAATCTTAGCAATTCAACCTCCTGATATATGAGGCACCTTCACCAAACAGCCAGCCATTTCTAGCCTCAATTACTGACACAGCCTAACTCCTCTTTCTGCCTGCAGCCATTCTTCCTCTCTAACCATTCCACATTCTTTAATCAGAGTGATCTGTTAGAAACAGAATGTGTATCACTCCAAAAAAAAAAGTTGTTGTTTTTATTTTTTATTTTTGCAATACTTGGGGGTCGAACCCAGGGCCTCACACATACTTTGTGAGTGCTCTGCCACTTGCAATCTTTCTGCCTGTCTCCTCAGTCACTGAGATTATGCATGTGCTCCCAGCCTCAAGATAACCATCTCTCCTTGGCTTCCCATACCCCAAATCCCCAATATGACTGCTAAGGTCCACAGCAACCTAGACCTGCTCACCTTCCAAATCTCAATTCTAATTATGCCTTGTTTTAGTGAGAGACATTCACTATACTGCAACAAGCTAAATTTGTGCTAAATAAATATATATATTTAATTCTATTCTAACCTTATGGGGGTGAGGGAGCTGGAAACCTGGCAAAATTACCTTAAACCTAATCTGTAGAAATAAGCAAGAGAGCCTAACCAGGAAATCTCTAAAAATGTTTAATGAACTATTTTAAAAGATATGACTAAGCCCTAGTATACCTGGATAGAGTTCAAATTAATATAACAGGAAGTGGTTCAGAAAAGACACATGTACCAGTAAGAATTTAGAATCTGATGAAGCATTTCAAATCAGTATGGAAAAGTTATTCAATAAATGGCCCTGAGTAACTCTCTACCCCTGCAAAGTCCAATAGCTGGCCACAAGTCATATGTGGCAATTAAATTTAATTAAAGTTAAATACAAAGGTATAGTTTCTCAGTTGCACTTGTCATATTTCAAGTTCTCAAGTGGCCATGGGCTACCAAACCAGACAGTGCACACTCAGAACACCTCCATCACCATAGAAAGTGCTCTTGGATGGTACTGGACTACCCACTTGAAAATGATAACCAAAAGCAGGGTGTGGTGGTGCACGCCTGTAGTCCCAGCACTTGGGAGGCTGAGGCAGGAGACTGCCCTGAACTCAAGGCAAAGTTGGGCTACATAGCAAGTTTCAGGCTAGCTTCAGCTACAGAGTGAGACTCTGCCTCAAAAAGTCAAAAGTCAAAAGTCAAAAGTAAAAAAAAAAAAAGAAAAGAAAGGAAGGAAGGAAGATAACCAAATCTCTACCCTACTTATAAGATTAAACTCCAAATGGGTAAAATATTTAATTGTTCTATAAAGTGAAAAATTTAAATCCTATAAAATTAGCAGGAAAAATACTGGTGAATATTTTTATGATCTTAAAGTGAGGAAGATCTATCTAAAAATGTCATAAAAACTAAAAAAGAAAAAAATGGTAAATTTGGCTACCAAATAATTTAAAACTTCCCTATGTCAAAAGAGAAAAAACAAGGTTGAAAGAGAAACATTACAAGAGAAAAACAACTGAACAATATCAAAAACAAGTTACAGAAAAACAAATACAAAAAGTACAAAGGACATTTGAATATAATCACTTATGATAAAATGAATTCTAATAGAAGTTAGTATTTTCTCCCTAGCAGCCTAGCAAAGTTTCAGGAGAAATGAGCACTTTTTATATAGTTGGTGGAACAATGTTTTTGGAGGATAGTCTGGCAATCTGTATACACATTTTAAATACACCATTTGTTTTAACAAGGGAAGTCCTCCACCAGGAATTACTGCAAGCAAATAAAGTACATGTTTGCAAAAATGTGAAAGACATTTACTTGGGCATTACTTACCAAAACAAATAACTGCAAATAACATAACGATATGTCAATGAAAATTAGTTAAAAATATAACCATATAACTGAATACTAACCAGTTATTAAAAGTTGATATTAATTTGTATCAATATCTTCCTTAGCCCCTGCCCTCTTTTATCTAGCAAATGCCAGTTCATTCTTCTCAGTTTAAATATTATTTCTCATGGACAACTCTTCCAAGGGTTTTCTGGGCTTTCTCATTTAGCTAGTAAGTCAGTTAGGGGTGAAATCTGTCTCTTTCCAGATCCTCTTTTGTCCTCCAGGGTCACTGGCTTCCTCAACTGATGGTGGTAGTTCTCCATAGCATAAGCACTTCTAACATTTCACTGAATTACTTTTGCTGATGTCTCACTGGCCAAAGCAAGACATGTGGCCAAGCTCAGCATCACTGTAGCAGGGGACTGAGGAAGGGTATAGATACTGAGGGGCCTGATTCCTTAGGGGCCGTTAGTTTAATAATCTACCACAACATCAATTCATTCACCAAATATTTATTGGACATCTAATATGTGCCAGACATTTTACTATGTTGTATTGTTGTTAGATGCCATCAAGTCGGGTCCAACTCATAGTGACCCTCATAGGGTCTTAACTGGCTGATTGTTTCACTGTCTTTGGGAGTGGATTGATTACCATGTCCTTCTATTTTTTGCAGTGCTGGGAATCAAACCCGGGTCCTCAGAAAGTGCTGAGTGGCACCCTACCAACTGAGCTAGACCCCAGCCCCAACACTCCCTGACACTGTGCCATGCCTAGCACTACTATCTGCGCTTCTCTGCTTTTCACAGAGTTTTCAACCGCAGATTGTTTTGGGGGTTGACTGCTAGGTCCTTCTCCCTAGCATGCAGCACCTGGAGTTCTCAGGTGGTCTCCCATCCAAGGATTAACCAGGTTGACCCTGCTTAGCTTCCAAAATCAGACAGGATCAGATGCCAGGATGCTATAGCTGCAGATGCTTTTTATCATAACACTGAGGAGAGTGAACAAGACAAACATCATTCTTGCTCTTATTTACATTGTTGGGAGGAAAAGAAGACAGTGAACGAGAAATTACAAATGTCCTGAACTACTAAGAACTTGGGATTGCTACGGAAACTTAGAACAGGGGAAAACTGGTCCAAGGAGCCAGGGGAGGCATCCCTGAGAAATAATGTTTGCACTGAGACCTAAAGAATGAGCTGGTATTCACTAGGCAAAGGGGAGGGGCAAAGGAAGAAAGCAGGAAAGCATTTCGGAGAGGAAATGACATAGCAAATAGACCAAATATACTGTTTGATGTAAAGTCAGTTGGAAAACAGCATGCATGATTTTATAAATATATCTACTAAAATCTTTTTTTTTTTTTTTTTGGTACTCAGGAGCTCGCCCATACTGTGCAAGGGGTCTACCACCGAGCTGCACCCTGACCCCTTTTTTATTTTTTTATCCTGAGACAGGATCTCACTAAATTATGGAGGCTGCCTTTAGCTTCAAACTTGTGATCCCCCTGCCTTGCCTCCCTAAATCGCTGAGATTACAGGCATGTGCCACTGCACCTGGCCTCCACCAAAATTTTTTTGTTTGTTTGTTGAGACAGTCTCACTGTGTAGCCCAGGCTGTCCTGGAACTTGCTTCGTAGTCCAGGTTGGCCTTGAACTCATGTTGATCCTCCAGCCTTAGCCTCCCAAGTGCTGGGATTATATGCATGAGCCACCACACCTGGCTTTCCATGAAAGTCTTAACAGAATATTTAAAAAAAAAAAAAAAAAAAGAAAGAAAAAGAAAAAAGAAACTGTTTATGTTTTTCTGTATGTATGAAATTATAGAAGCATGTATTATTTTTAGAATTGGAGAAAGCCAAGCAATCATGCTATTTTCATTTTGGACTAATATATTTTCAAATCCTGTGTAAGAACACTCTCATCAGTTTCCGTTTTCTTCAAATGTTGCTCTGAAGCTAGTGCCCAAGCAAAAGTTGATTGTTTGAGCCCTGTGCCCATCCTAGCATTCAGAAGTGTTAGCACTGCCATCCATATGCCATCCTGCCTACACTCAGGAGCCTGGTTCTCCAAGCAGTTCACAAGGCAAAACTGCCTTTGCAAATCCTTTAATGAGCCCAGAATACACAGTGCCAGTTCACGGAACCATCTACACTGCCAGATTTTCAAATTTCTTCAGCTGGACACCACCTTAAATAGTTGACTTAAGCCAGAGTGAAGAGAACTCCATCTTTAAACACGAAGAGCACATTTGGTGGGGAGAGAGGGTCCAGCTGGAATGGAGGCTGACTGAGAGGTAGCGGTAGATGTCCAGCTCTAACCTCAGGCTCACACCAGGACATACTGGCAGAGAGAAAGGGAAGGCAGAATTCTCCTCACTGTTTTCATTGTTACTATGTTTTTCTTGTTTGCCAAGCAAATAGGGCCAAATTTGCTTAGCCTAAATGTGTTCATATGACTACCCTGTAAACCTAGGAATGTGCTAAAGATGCTGAGGAGCAACCAAGAAGGTAGTATAACCTGGTTTTTGGCCTCAGAAAGTTCGTGCTCTTGGAACAGACAAGATTTTCAAAATGAAATATCCAATAATATAAGTAAATAAAAGTATAATACACTAAGCTGGGCATGGTGGTACTCACCTGTAATCCCAGAGAGTCAGGAGGTAGAGGCAGAAAGATGGCAAGTTCAAGGCCAGATGCAGCCTGTGTAACTCACCAAGACCCTGACCCAAAATAAAAAATAAAAAAGGGCTAGGGGTAGAGCAATGCTCTACCACTATGTGTGAAGTCCTGGGTTCAGTCCCCAAGTACTGCAAAATAAAATAAAAAGTATAGTGTACTAAAGTGTAAACTGGAATTGCTACAGGTCGATAACATACCTATTGTAGGGATGGTAGTCACAATCTCTCCCAGCTTCAACTTATACAAGATGGTAGTTTTTCCAGCTGCATCCAAACCCACCATAAGAATCCGCATCTCTTTTTTCCCAAATAAACTTTTAAACAGCTTCTCAAAAACGTTCCCCATTGTAATTGAATTTCTGAAATCTGAATGAAAAGCAAGTCAAATAATTATTCTTTGCTGAGATAGTAAAGCAATATACATAAAATTCAAGTTGCAATTAGATGTGTTGAGTACAATAGCCCAGATAAGTACAGTAGCCTAGGCTGTCCAGGAACTTGCTACATGACTGGCCTTCAACTTGCACTAATCCACCTGCTTCAGCCATCCAGTGCTGGGATTACAGGCATGCACCACCATACCCAGCTTTTGTGTGTCTTGTTTTCAAAGGGAAGCTCAACTAAACTTTTTTGATGTCCTGTCAGAAAATTCTATTTTTCATTGAGACATTCAAGTGGGATATACAGAAGTACATCCTCAATGCTACACTATAGTGGCAGCCTTTAGTCATCTTAAGTATGGAAAATAATGCCACAGCACACACATCTATACCTCATTCTAAACTCTCTTGAAATGGGAATTTATGAAGCAGAGACCCTGCTTATTTTATACAGTATGAAGCAATGTCCTTAAGGCAAACTAAGTAACAATATCCCATGGAAACTGTAGTTGCCTTTGACTAGTAGACAATACCAATACCCAGAAAAGCAGGGCTTCAAAACTGCAAAAACTTGGATTCAGGTTTGTGTGCAGTTTCCATAAAGTAAAATGTGCAAGGTTCAGGATCAGTCCAAGTTTGGGTTTAAATTTTAACCCCATGTGTAGACAGATGAATAAAATTCATTTTTTCAGTTTTTAAATAACTAATGATACAAAAAAAAATTTTTTGAAAGCTGAACTTAAACCCAATTTTTCACTGGTTCAGGTTCAGGAAAAAAAAAATTTAATGTTTGAGCTGGAATGGGTTCAGGGTTTAGGTTTGGCTTGAAGTCCTGCTCCCTACACATGAAATTTAAACCAAAACCAAAACCAAACCCTCTAAATTTTAACATATTGAACCTGTATCTGAGCCTGAACTCAATTTTTCTTGGATTTGAAAATCTGCAGAAAAGAACAAAGAAAATTCAAAGTTGAGAAAATCCAGCACTGGGAAACTGCACTGCTAGTAGAGAAATTAACCAGGCAAAGAGTTGGGGAGATCCTGTAGCATTCAGTGTTTTCCATACATAGAGTGACTTATCGTCCAATTGTCAACCAGCTTTTAAAACTTTATTAAAGTGTAATTTACAGACAGATATAAGCATTATAACTTTAAATTAATTTTCATGAACCAATGTACCTATGTACCTATGTAACCAGATACCTATGTAACCAGATCAAGAGATGATTATCAGATCAGATTTTTCCTTGGGTCCTCTCCCTTCTAATCACTCCCTTAGATAAGGGAGTGATTACTATATTGACTTCTAGCAGCATAAACGTTGATTATTTTATTTTTCAGTAGAGCACCCATTAGGTTATATAAAGAAAGGCAATAGTAAAGTCAGAGTAACTCTGCAGAAACTTACATCCGTTTTTTCTTTTAACACATCAGCCTACACGAATTGTAAGCTTAACACTTCAATGAAAGACTTAAAAGTAGAAGCATGTCTATACCTCTAACAAACTCTTGGAAATCAGCAAAGACTATTTAAAAAGAGAAGGACATCCTTGTTCCAGAAACTATGACTTTCCTTTTAAATCACTAACCAAGGAAAGCTTGCAGGGTTAGGGGAACAGCCAATCTCCTATTTATCCAGACCCTAGTGACCTCAGAAGGGAGGTCATCAAATTTCAGTGATCCGACTTCTGAATTTCAACAGTTTCCTACAATAGCTTAATATCACGGATTATGTCCAAGTACACACCATTCTATTCTACAATGAGAAATAGCGAGCACAGCATTTCTCCTGCACACAAATGAGAGACAGGTGACCAAAGAACGATGACTGCTTTAATCATTCATAGAAGGGCATTATAGATCTAAAATAATACAGTGCGTTGAAGCATTTAAAATCTTTTTGGGCCGTAAAACTAGAGATTCCTTTTGTTTCCGGAAAAAGACAAATCTCACAGACGAGGATTCTGTGAGAAGCATGGGGAGGGAAGGAAGGTACTTCCCACTGAGAGGCCCACTGAGACAGGTAGTGCCCGATTCCCACTGCCAACGGCACACAGCACTCCTGTACTCCCTTCTCGCTTCCCATCCCTCGTCTTCCCACTCCCGTGTTTGAGGTCCCAGACTCCAAGCTCCGCCAGAGACCCACTGGAGTAAGACACCACCAACCCCAGAACTCCTTTGACATGCTTACTCTCCCTTGCTACAACCACCAAATGTCCAAGAAGAAACGACAGCGAGAACTCAAGGGCACGAATGAGACAACAGCAGCCAAGATGAGTGTACACGGCAGCCGGACACGCGCGCCTGGGACCTGGGGCAGGCCGCCGAAGTCTCCTTTCTGCCTGGGCCACCAGGCCGCTCCCTCTTAACCTGTGGGCCGTGGGAAAAGCAGAGGGCCACACGGCTGAGGCTGTCCAGCCCTACGGAGGGCGGGGAAGGAAGAGCGGAGCCCAGCCCCTTTCCACAGGCTGACCGTAGCTCTCTAGTTTCTCGACCGCTGAAAGATCAGAAATCCAGCCAGGCTTTGAGTGCTACCGTCCCTCCCCGCCAGCCCCAGCCCGTGACTCACCTGGCGTTGCTCTTAACACCGGTACAGACACCGATACAGACACGGTTACAGACTCTACTGCCTTTAGCACTTCAGATCTCCTCAGCAAAATGGCGACGGGCCGGGGGCGGGAACAACAACTAACCAATCGCTCACAGTCTCTTGGAGTCTTTTCCCCAATGAGCTCGAAGTTCTGTGAGTGACGACACATCTGGCCAATGCCAAGGACAATAAGGGCCGAAGGCGGAGGGGGCCCGCCCCCTGCGACCTAGGCGACCGCACCAAGCTCTGGAAAGCCGGGTTAGTCTTTCTATTTAATGAGAGCTCACCCAACACAGGGAAGACGCGCCCATGTGCCCCACCCCGATGCCACATGCGACCAATCAGGAAAGCTAAGAGGTTGCCGATTTGCCCAGCCAATGAACTCAGAAAAGTCTCAAGGATTGAACTAACTCTGGGAGCATTCAGACCAACCCGGTGCGGGTATGTGGGCAGGGCTAGGTTTACAGTGATATTTAAGGAGATTTGCAGGGGTTGAGCTAAAAGTAGAAACTAGCTTGTGGCAGTGTTGCTTGTAGGAAATACCCAGACGCTAAGATTAGTCATTCGGTCTGAAGTTAGGCGTTACCCTTCCTGTAAACAAATTTTAACAGTTGGGGGAAATATAGCCATTTGCACTGTCCACATGTCCTAGAGCCACAGTGCTTAAGAAATGCTTTCAATAACTCAGTCCCCTAAATGCCAACTTGTTTAGCTAAAAAGGTTACAAACCCCTGTAAATGGTATATAACAAAACAGGCAGAATAACTAATATCTATGAAACCCAATTTGACGACACCTAACAACATGAAATGTATGTTAAGGATTTTACCTGCATGACTGTAACATCCCGGTAAATTGGAAACTATGACTTCCATTTTACAAATTGGAAAATTAAGTAGCCTGGCAGAGACTCAAGTATGGGTTTGTCTGGCACCTTAATGTTTTTAATCAAGTACTTTCTCTTCTGATTATAAAGATTATATATATGAGGGTAAATATAAAAACAAAGAGTGTTTCTACATGACTCTTTAAAAGAGTACATGACTTTTTTAAAATTAAAGTATTTTTTTCTGACTATTGTGTGTGTGTATATATTAATTTGTTGAAGTACCATGGGAAAAAGGAATATACCCTGGAGAGAGAGAGAAAAGGAGAAAGAGAAAGAAAGGGCGGTCTCTCTTTTTTCTCCTTTAAGGGCAAGGCTCCAGTGACTTAAGACCACCCACAAGGCCCCACCTCTTAAAGGTTCAACCACCTCCCAATAGCACCATGGCCTGGGGACCAAGTCTTTAACACTTGGGACTCTGGAAGACTTTCTTGACCCAAACTATAGCAATATTGTGTATAGTTTTATAATGATATGCATGGGGGATGTAGAATGGGGAAAGGCCATAGATAATTGGCCTAACTTACTAGTGATTATAATCAGGAGGAAGGGTTGTGATTTGTTTTGTTTTGTATTGTTTTTTGGAACTAGGGAGCTGAACCCAAGCCTCATGCATACTTTTGGAAGTGCTCTACCACTGAGCTGTACCCCAGTCCCTTTTACATTTTCTCTTTTCTTTTTCTATTTATTTATTTATTTATTTATTTATTTTTGGTGGTGGTAGTGGTGGCACTGGAGGGCTGAACCCAGGGCCTAGTGCATACTTTATAGTCTACCATTGAGCTGTACCCCCAGCCCCTTTTTAATTTTTTTTATCTTGAGACAGGGTTTCCCTAAGGTTATGCAGGCTGCCTCTGGCCTCAAACCTGTCATCCTCCTGCCTCTGCCTCCCAAGTTGCTGGGGTTACAGGCATGTGCCATCACACTCAGCTAGGGCTGTGATTATTTAAGTGATTGAGAGAAAATTGTATGCTAATTTTATAATGGAAACCTCAACTTATTTAAAATAAAAATAGGGGCTGGGGATGTAGGTCAGTGATAAGCTGCTTGTCTGGCATGCACAAGGCCTTGGGTTCCATCCCTAGCACAAAAAAAGAAAAATAAAAAATAAAATAAAAACTCGTGATTAGGAAGGAGGTTTAACTGAAACCATGATGGCTGTTCAGGGGAGTTTTACTAATCTTAAACTGCAGTCACTCCGTAAGCACAAATTGCTTATCGTGACATTGATTTACTAGGCTTTTTTCCTTAATAGAAAAAAACTTCTTAGCCAGGCATAGTGGTACACACTCATCATCCCAGCAACTCAGAAGGCAGAGGCAGGGGGAGCTTAAGTTTGAGGCCAGAGACAGCCTGCATTAGCGAGACCCTGTCTCAAGAGAAAAGAGAAAAAAATGGGCTGGGGATGTGACTCAGTTGTACAGCACTTGCAAAGCATGCATGAGACCCTGGGTTCAACTTCTCTGTACTGCAAAACAAAACCAAACCACTTTTTGCCAATATAATGTCATCTGCAGAGCAAATGACAAAGGACAAAGTGCTCTTGGGAAAAGCAGGGAGAGAATTTCACACTGAGAAATCTCTTATTTGGGTCAGACTTTAAAACTGGTCAATAGTGTTATTAGGATTAGTTGTTATGGTAGCAAGGATAGGAAAGTTACTATCTGTATATCTGCTGGATTAGCTGTTGAATGTGTACATGCTCTATGATAATTATCTGCTTCCCACATAAAACATTTATGGTAGAGGTTTAAAAGTCAGCTAGGGGCCGGTTGCAGTGGCTCATGCCTGTAATCCCAGCACCTCTGGAGGCAGAGGCAAGAGGACCACACGTTTGAGGCCAGAGAGAGCCTACATAACTTAGTGAGTTATCTGTCTCAAGATAAAGTATAAAAAATGGGCCGGAGGTGCAGCCCAGTAGAAGAGCACTTGCAAAGTGTGTGCAAGGCCCCATGGTCAACCCCCAAGTATCGCTAAATAAATAAATAAATAAATAAATAAGAAAAAGAAAAAGAAAAAAGGCAGTTAGGGCGTCGTGGTAAAGCCCTTGCCTAGCATGCATGCTATCCTGGTGTAGATCTCCAGCACAACAAGGAAAAGAGGTAGTGTATGTGGGCCATCTTCCTCCATGTGTCACTACTGCTATTCTCATCACACTCTGCTCAATACCTGTCTCCTGCATGTAGGAAAGCCCTTCTATACAAGGTCTTTACCCTAGAAACAGCCCTTAGGAAAGTCAGGAGAAATCTTAAGACACACCTTCACTGCTCCGGGAAGCCCTCCTTAGAACTATCACAGGCAGCCAAGATTGTCCCCCTACTCAGCAGAGGTGTGGGGGCCTCTGCTGTTGACTCATAGTGACACTTATGGGGTTTTCAATGGCTGATTGTTTCGGGATTGCCTCGGCAGGGAATTGCCACATCCTTGGTGGGGGGAGGGCTCTAAGAGTGTCTTAAAGTTCTGGACAACTCAGCCTCTCTCAAGAGACTCTGACTTCCTTTTCTCAAGATGCATAAAAGCTCATCAGACCAATATCTGAAAACTACCTTTTCAAAGAGATGCAGGCAGCTTTCTGGCCCCATGATGTGAACAGGCAGAGTTAGGCAGCCTGGCAAGTGCACTGCAG
Organism: Pedetes capensis; assembly: GCA_007922755.1. Classification (NCBI taxonomy): domain Eukaryota; kingdom Metazoa; phylum Chordata; class Mammalia; order Rodentia; family Pedetidae; genus Pedetes; species Pedetes capensis. Next base: position 54,866 of record VMDO01007658.1, on the reverse strand, counting down.
CTCAACTAAAGGACCATCTGTTTCCATAGCAACATTCCTTCCCTTCCATCGAGGATCCTATCTTCTCTCTTTCCCACTCAGACTTTCCACAATACATTGATTTTCATGACTATAGGTGTTTGTCTTTGATACTGCAAAGAGAAAAATCACGTTCATTTAAAACAGGCAAAACACCCTGACAGTGGCTAGAATGCTGTATTGCATCAACTGTCTTCCTTTTCTTCTTAAAATTCCATATCCTCCCTCCATTTTGTTCCACTCTCTAGCCTTATACATCATTTTGGGAAATAGGTTACTCTGACAGAAAACAGATGGCAAGTCCACCATCCTAAACCTGGTGGTGAAGGGGCTGTAAAATAAAGAGTTTTCAAGGTAGGCTGGCCTGACATGTGGAGCTGGCTCTGGGTTAGGGCTGGCAGGGCAAGAGTTAGGCTCTTTGCCTACCAAAGGCTCCCTATAGAGTGTCACAGTCCACCATTTTGCCATTAGAACTTTGGTTTCTTAGCTTAGCCTCTGCTTTCCCCTCTTAAATTGCAATTACTCCTGAGACAAGCTCTGCCTTAGGTTACTAATGCAGAAACAACTTGGGAAAGACAAGAGGTGCAAAAAGAAGGATCTAAAAGGGGCTCTGAAGACCACCTTTGCCTCACAAGGATATCTTAAGCAAAACTCTTGCAGATCCTAGTCTCTCACACCCAACTACTGCAGGTACTTTTGGTAATTACAATGTGGTATTAAACTCACAAAGCAGGCTGGCTCCCTGAAACACCAACATAGAATACTGGTGGAAGACATTTGAAATGCATGCCCTGCAGTGAGTAAAAACTCCATCTCTGTCCCCAATACCTTTTGTTTAACCCTACAGTTTCCATAAACAAAAGGTGATTTTCCTTTAAGTGGAAAGGACCAAAATGCAGCATTACTTTGTTAAATAGAATATATTACAGTGAATCAGCTCTCTATGTTTAATATTGCCCCTACTCCTCAAAATATAGAGGAAATTTATTTTCCCCCAGTTAAATTCTGTTACCACAACTGTTACAACCCAAATCTGAATGTAATCAAAATGTTACTCAGCTGTAGTCCAATGGAGCACTTATTAGGTGATGTGTTGGGATGTCATTTGAACATAAAATTCTGTTACTGTGTCAAGTCTTTTAGATGTTGGTGACCCATCAAGCAACAAGAAGAACTAAGTTTCACTATATAAAAGCCTGGAATCACTGCTATGCAGCTCACTAACAGGAGATGGAATAGATTCATCAGTTCTTCAGAGAAACACAACCAACAGGATGTGTATGCATTTAGGAAGAGATTAACCTTAAGGAATCAGCTTGTGTGATTGTGCAGGCTTAGTGAGTCCAAAATCTAATGGAAAGACTCACAGGTTGGAGATCCAAGGATAAGTCACAGATCTAGTCCAAAGATAATCTGCTAGAGTATTCTCTCATGGTCTGGATGAGGTTGGCCTTTTGATCTATTCAACTGATTGAATGAGGCCCACTAACGTCATGGAGGGCAATCTTCTTTAGAGTCCACAGATTTAAACATAAACCTTATCCAAAAACATTCTCATGGAAATGTCTAGAATAATGTTTGATTAAGTATTTACGCACCGTGGTCCAACCAAGTTGACATACAAAGTTTAACATTGCACTGAGTCATGAAGGGGTGCGTTCAGAAAGAGCAGACCTTGGTCAATTCTTGCCCCTGCCCCTGCACTTTGCTGTTCTTTGTCCTGAGTCCTGCTGTTTCTATTTCATTGTGTTATCATTTCCTCCCTCCCCACCTTTCAGGTACTTTTCCTCTATGACCCTACCACTAGTCCCACTTCCTATTCCCCTAAAAAGCCCTCCAGCCTTTAGAAAATGATGTTAGGCATTTATGCTTTAGGATAAATTTAAAGCATGCTGTAGGCTGCCTTACCTACCCTCCCACTGTCAAAGGAAAGCATAGCAAAAGGATTTCAGAGATCAATGTAGAGGTGAGGGAAGTGGTGGGGTCTTTGTGTGTGTTTTCTTTTGTTTTGGTTTATTTATTTGTGAGGAAGGGAAAGTGATTCATAGAAATCAGAACAAAGAGGGACAATCAGATTTTACAGAAGTCAGGAACGAGTAAAATCCAGGGACCTGGAAAACGAGTGGATTTTCTCCTCAGGGTATCATCACCGCAGTAAATGAGCTCTGGCTATTTCTGTCCTTATTCCTCAGTACAGTCAAGACTGCCGTTGTCTGAGAGACAAAGCATCTGACTGATTGACCCTGGGTTCTGTGCTTGCTCCTGGGCCAAGACAGGGCAGGACAAGGCAGGACAGGGTACCTAGTCTGACCGTCCTTCCAAGACTACATGAACCAAGGGAACTGTTACCAGAAAAAGGGACAGGGGACTGAGGCAACAAAAATATCTGCTGCCAGCTGGGCACTGTGGCACACACCTATAATCCCAGTGACTCCATAGGCACAGACAGGAGGACCATGAGTTCAAGGCCAGAGGCAGCCTGTGCAATTTAGCAAGACCCTGACTCAAAATAAAAAATAAGAAAATGGGCTGAGGGCACAGCCCAGCAGTAGAGCACCTGTAAAGCATGTGTGAGGCCCGGGGTTCAACCCCCAAGTACTGCCAAAAAAAGGTTACCTATCAACTACTGCTGTAAGGGTTGTTCCGAAAGTGATGCACAATTAGCTGTTCCCTGTTTCTAAGATGACCTTGAATGTCAGAGCAAGGCACAGATGGGCTGCAGAGACACATGGACAACCTAAAGCAAGGTCTCAGAGTCCTTCGCCTCCTGCTGGATTCTAAGGACCTTAACAACAAGGGCTATGTCTGCCTGCAATGCCTTTGGTAGATCCTGTGGGACTGGGACTGTGTGATTCTATTTAATTTTTACCACTTTTAGGAGGATACATAAGGCCCCTTATTATAGCTAAATATGCACATAAGCTGATACACTGGAGCCTCTCCAACAAGCCTATCCTTCCAAGATGATAAACATTTATCTTTGACAGGGAGATTGAAGACATTTCACCTTGTAATCCACTTACTACTAAAACAAAAGAACCAATGGTATAGATAAACATATTTGCATTATTCTCCAACCTTGAAAGTAATGTCAGATCACTAGACCAAGTGCCAGTATCATCTGGACCAGGTAATTATTTCAGCAAAATCCCTTTGATTTGTAGGTTCCAATTCAAAATAACAAAATCAAAATGAAAGATGCAACCATTAAACTTACCAGTTCTACCTCTCTCTTTACAAATAGGGAAACAGGGGCTCACAAAGGGGAAAGAATGCAGTAGATGAGTGACAGATAAGGAAAAGGATAAGATCCTAAGCCTCTGACTCTCCACACCCTTCTAGTTGTTTTTACAGTTTTTGCAAGTTAATAGATTAGAATTAATTGCTTTCCTATCCTTCCCGATAACTCCTCTGATCTACTATTCACCATGACTAGTAGATCAGAGGAGTTATCATGAGTTAACTCAGAGGAGTTAACATTTGTATTAGCTGGTGTATCATTGTGGCAGAGAAACCAACTGAAACAAACTTATGGAATTAAGATTTATTTGGGACTCAGAGTTAGAAGATCACAGTCCATAATGGTGGCGGTGGGGGCAGCTGTGGCAGCAGATGGTGGCAGGGCCCATGCTGGACAACCTCACATCATGGTGGATCAGAAGCAAAGAACAACCAGAACCACAGATCCCGGTAAAAGCCGCCAAAGGCCTGCTCTCAGTAACCTACTGCTGTAAAACTCAATCTTATATCCCAAAGTCCCATAACCTCCAGGACAGTATAACCAGCTGGCAACCACACATTCAAACACATGAGTTTTGGAGAACACTTTAGATTTAAACCATAACATCTGATATGTCCAACAAAGCACCTGGATTCTCAGGTTCACAGGGAGAGTATATGAAACTGTCATGAACTTTTACTTCTGTCTCTGGTCTATCTTCAGCTCACATTCCAATTTTATTAGTTCTCAATTTTAAATTGCTAAGCATGCTTTGCCTGCAGCCATAGCACTGTGGCATCCGATCCTGTCAGATCTCAAAAGATAAGCACAGTCTGGCCTGGTTAGTACTTGGATGGGAGACCACCTGGGAAGACCAGATACTATAGGCTTGGAAGAAGGACCTGGCAACCCACTCCCAAAAATCAATCCACTATTGAAAACCCTATGAATAGCAGAGAAGCACTGATAAAACATTTTGCCTGTTGAACATAAGGTCACTATGAGTCAGATACCGACTCGATGGCCCCTAACAACAACAAAAGGCATGCATTATTCTCCTAATTTCTTCCTCCCTTTTCTCAGGTTGGAAAAAAGAAAAACTCCTTTTTTTCCTAATTAACTATGAGAAATGAAGGATAAATTCTATCATTATTGTCTTGACAAATAATAAGAGAAATATAAACTAGTAGTGCAACACAAATACCACAGAACCCAGTTGGCAGAATCTTTTTCCAAGGTGCTTGAAAGTAGTTTTTCTCAGAGTCCAGTGAAAAATGTTATTGAGACAGTATAGAAAGACAGGGAAAATTTAGGGGACATGGAGAGGAAAGGGCTTCTCTCACCCTGGGACCAAGTCTGAGTCTTATCAGCCAAAAATTCCAGCACAACCAAAAAAGGAAAAGTGCTGTGAGAACTGCCTGCATAGAAACCAGTGCTTTTCTAAGAATCTCACTGGGGCTGGGATTTAGCTCAGTTGGTAGAGCGCTGTGCTATGGTCTCTGAGGTCCTGCGTTCAATTCCCAGCACCAAAAAATGGGAGAAGGACCTGGCAATCCACTCCCAAGGCAATCCCGAAACAGTCAGCCATTGAAAACCCTGTGAGGGTCGCTATGAGTCGGATACCGACTCGACGGCACCTAACAACAACAAAGATACAAATTGCCTTTATAAGATTCAATCATAAAGTTAACAAACACAAAGACAATTCACTTTCACATCTGAAGAAAATATTAACCTAGGGTTTTCAGACTATCCACAGCGAGATAAAAATGTCAAGGTTGACCATTTCCAGGAATTAGGGAAATAAACGTGCCTCCAAAGAAAAGCCTGGATTCATGCGGAATTCGAATTCAGAATCAGCTACACACTAGTGGTCTCCCCTGCAGAACTGCCAGGAGCCGCGCGGGGCTCTTTCAGTACGTTCACATTTAGGAGGGTCTGAGAGCATACGGCTACATGGCCTTTAAAGGGCGAGCTGAACCTGGCAAAGAGGTAAATGACTAAAAGCACCAGAGTCCCTGCTACAAATTCCGACGCACACGTCCAGCCCGCAGTCAAACGCGATCAAGCGCGCACGATGAACTGCAGCCTCAAATCAAGATGGCGCCGCCAGGCCCGCGCGGGCCGGGAGGCGGGGCGCCGGGGACGTCGCCAGGGCGTGCGCGGCCTCACGGCGGCTGCGCACCTGCGCGAGGGTGGGTAGCGGGCGCGCGCGCGTGGCGGGGGCGGGCTTTGCGAGCGCCTAGCTGCAGCTGCCTAGCCGGACGTGTCCGCGAAGATGGCGGGCCGGGTGAGTGCTGGCCGGGGAGCCCAGTCTCGAGGAGGGGGCGCTGGATTCACAGGCACTGCAAGGTTCAGGCGGCCCCAGAGAAGGGGGCGTGAGGCTAAGCACTGGGGCCCTGGAGGGTCGAGGAGCCAGAGCAGGACTAGACGCAAAAGGGAAGAGCGGTGGCAGGGGATTAGCCCTCCTCAAAAACTCCGTTTCCCCCGAGGACGACCGCTGGTCACCCGTGTCTCCTGCGCCTCCCTTCATTCTTCCTTGCTATCCCTTTGGGCTGGTTTCCCTCCTCCTCCAGGCAGCCGCAGGGTCGCGAGCGTCCGAGCCCCTGCTGACCGGCTCTGGGGGGTTCTCCGCGGGGTTCTCCGCGTCCCTTGGAGGGCTTATTAGGTGGCGCTGCTGGAATAACTAAGGGGACTCGGTCTGCTGCAGTCGGGGCAAGGAGTGTGGGAAGGATCATCAGGAACCCCTTCCTGGATTTTCATAAATGAAAGGTTTTGTGAAAGGAGGAGGGGGGTGCAGACGACTTTCAGGGTTAACTCCCGGCCATCTGGGGGACCTGTCAACTGTCAAGTCTGGCAGGAATGGCTTTAGGTTGGAGTGGAGATGGATTGGTGGTTTCGCGTTTTGTGTTAATAAATGACAGTCTCTGCGGATGCAGCACAATATGCTATACTTTCAGGATTTTAAATTTTACTTCCTCCTTTAGCTTCTAGGATCACTGTTGAGGATGGGTTTGGCGAGGAGAGAGCAGACTGGTTCTGTGCTGTATTGCAGTGTGCATTGAGCTATAAGCTTTGAGAGATGGATCCTGCCCAGAGATTACACTGGTCGTAAACCTGGGGACATTAACTGCGCCATTAGAGGCTAAAGATGTTTTTGATTGATTCACTTATACCAGAATATTTGAATAATTTTGCACAAATTTATGCATATATGCAAATATGCTGTCTAAAAGGAACTGTAGATCACGAGATTGTAGAGTTAGAAGAGACCTGAAAGGTCATCCATCTAGTTTGGCCTCGTTTTCTTCCTTCTCCCCCTTTCCTAAGGCTGGTCCCTCCACCTGTACTTTGGATTCTATTTTTTTCCTCCCTAGGAACCCCTTTCCTGAATAATCACCTGCTCCTTAACACACTGAAGCTTCTCCTATCTTAAAACAATCCCTTTACCCACCCCCACACTGTCACCTTCTCTCTGCTCACTTTACAGCCGGAAATTCTGATAAGAGTTGTCTACATTTATTGTCTCCCGTTTGCTTACCACCTACTCATTCCTCAGTCTACCGCAGTCTCATTTATGCCTCTGTCATTCCACTGAAACGTCTCTAAACTCAATTGGTATTTTCCAATCCCTGTAGTCCTTGAGGTCCCAAAGTCTTTGACATTGTTGACCATTGCTTCTTTAATGGACGACACTCTTCCCATGGCTTTTGTGATGCCTTCTTCCTGTTCTGATTCATCACCTCGCTTTTGCAGACTCACCCTCCTCTACCCTGTCATTCAATGCTGTTATTCCTCTTCTTACTATTTTCTCCTCGGGCAATCCCTTCCAAACCCATGGCTGCAACTGTCTATATGCCAGAGATTCTCAATATTTTACCCTCAGTCCAGACTTGTCCTTTAAGTTCCAAACTAATATATCAAACTGCCTATTTAAAACATAGGCCAAGCCAGGCAAGGAGACTCACACCTGTAATCCCAGTAACTGGAGAGGTGGAGGCAGGAAGATTTCAGGTTTGAGGCCAGAGGCAGCCTGAGTAACTTAACAAGACCCAGTCTCAGTATAAAAAATACGGGCTAGGGATGCAGTCTAGTGGAAGAGCACGTGCAAAGTATTTGTGAGACTTTGGGTTCAGCCCCTAAATACCACAAAAAATAATAATAAAATAAATAGATAAATAAAACATAGGCCTCTCAAACTCAGCTTGTTCAAATCCAAGCCCATGTTCTAAGTCCACCTTTCCTGTTTCTTCTTTCACTGAATGGCACCACCACCTATTCTATCTAGGCTGGAAACCTGTGGTGAGGAGGTGGGTTTCCCTTCACACCTCTTCTCTTTTGCCACAACTTCTGCCCCCCAGTGAAATTCATCACTGAGTTCTGTACTCCAACCCCAATATACCAAAAAGGTATTGGGAGCATTGGGACTTGGGAGCACTTGGGAGCATTGTTGCTTTAAACCATTTCCAAATACTGAAATCGCCCACTGGACTGGTCCCCAGTTCTCTGCTATTTTAACCTCCTAAAAATCTCTCCAATCAATCTTTTTTTTTTTTTTTTTCTCCCCCTATGTTGGGGATCAAGCTCAGGGCCTTATATGTGCTAAGCAAGTGCTCTACCACTGAGCTACATCCATTAGCCTTAGTCCCCCTTTCTGGATCTTCATTTCCATCTCCTTTTCCTTTTCTGGTCTGGACTACTGCAGGAAGCTTTCATGAGATATTCTTTTGACGTTCTGGTCTACTTCCAATCCATTCTCCACATTGGTTGCTCCTTCATGTGCCCCTTGCTACTTAAACCCCTCCTCAGCAGCATCACATTACTTTTGGAAGAAGATCAAATACTTAACAAGACCTTCAAGGCTCTTTGTGGTTTTGTGCCTGCTTCTCTCTACTCACTCCTTTACTGACTCTGCTCAGGTTATATAAGCCTTTCAATTCCTTGAACCTACCTATCTCTTACCACAAGATCTTTGCCTGTGCTGTTTCCTTTCTTTGTAGTATTGTGCCCCCAACTATTTACCTCCTACTCAGAGATCACTCAGGGGAAGCTTGTTCTGCCCTCACACTATAAATCAGGATTCTTTGTTATGTACACTTGAAACACTGTATTCCTACCTCAGGGATTTACCTTTTTCTCTTTTAAAATGTACTACTGTTATTTTCCTTGACTGGTAAACTTTACCTATCATGAAAGCAGAGACCATGCTTATTATTTGCTCACTATCATCATCTGTGAGGGCTGGGATTTGGCTCAGTGGGTAAAGTGCTGTGCTGCAGTCTCTGAGGTCCCGAGTTCAATTCCCAGCACCGCAAAAATGGGAGAAGGACCTGGCAATCCACTCCCAAGGCAATCCCGAAACAGTCAGCCATTGAAAACCCTGTGAGGGTCGCTATGAGTTGGATACCGACTTGACGGCACCTAACAACAACAATAGCATCATCATCTGTGCTTTGTACATTTCCTGGGATCTAGGCACTCCATACTATTTTTGTTGTTGTTGTTGTTTTTGAGACTGAGTCTCAAATTCCAGGTTCATGCAATCCTTCCACCTCATCCTCCCAAGTAGCTGAGACTACAGGTGCACACCACTGTGCCCAGCTATTTAGTGCATTTTGTTGAAAATGAAGCCAATTTCCCCCCCCCTCTCAGTCTCTCTCTCTCACTCTCTCTCACTCTCTCTCTCACTCTCTCACTCCCCCCCCCTCCCTTCTCTCTTCTCTCTCTTTCTATTTTTTGAGGCAAGGACTTGCTTTGTAACCCAGGCTGCCCTTGAACTGTCTTCTTGCTTTAGCTTCCCCAGTGCTAAGATTATAGGTGTGTGCCACCATGCCTGAATCTAAGCTATATTTGAATACTGTGGAAATAAAGCATTGTATTGGCTTTCCATCATGATAACAAAATACCTGAGGTGATTAATATATAAAGAGAGTAGATTTATTTTGGTTCACTGTTTTGGAGGTTCCAGTCTGTGATTGATTGCCCCCACTGTTTCCGGCCTGTGGTGAGGAAGCAGCACATCATGGGAGGAGCATGTGGCAGAGCAACTGCCCATGTTACCAGCTGGGGAACAAAAAGAGAGGGGATGCAATCTGGGTCCCACAATCCCCTTTGAGAGCATGACCCCAGTGAACCAAGATCCTCTCACAAGTTTCTACCTCTGGAAGGTCCGCAGCACCTCCTAGTAGTGCCAACCTGGGGACCAAGGCTTTTAACACATGGACCTTTGGGAGACATTCGACAACCAAGCTAGTGCAAGGGTCCATCACCCTAACTAAAGGTAGCCCATTTTTAGTGTCATATAGCTATATTAGAAAAGTCTTTTTTATGTGGAGTTCCATGTAACTTTTACACATGTAATTTTTACACATTTGAAACACATATTTCTGCTGTTTCAAGCTGTGTAGAACTAAACAGAATTCTTTTCCCTGCAGATTTTTTTTTTTTTTTTTTTTTTTTTTTTGAGACAGAGTCTCACTGTATAGACTAGGCTGTCCTCAAACCCTGCTATGTAGCCTAAGGCTGGCCTGAAACTCATGATTCTCCTGCCTCAGTCTCTGGAGTACTGGGATTACAGTTTTATAGACACTTCCCCTCAGATTCATTAATTCTTTCTCCTCGCTCTCTCGCTCTCTCGCTCTTTCTTTGCTTTTCTTCCCACACTGGGATTGAACCCAGGGCCTCATGTGTGCTAGGCAAGCACTCTACCACTGAGCTGCACCCCAAAGGCTTTTTAGGGTGGGGGGACAGAGTCTTGCTAAATCCCACAGGCTGCTTCTGACCTTGAACTTGCAGCCTCCTGAGTCACGGGGATTACAGGCATACATCATAGTGCCCCACCTGCCTCAGATTTTCTAATTTGCAAGTTAAACAGTCCTAATTCTTCACATAGTCTATATTTCAAACCCTTAATCATTTAGGTTACCTCCCTCTGGAGATGCTCTGTTTTGTCACCCTTCTAAAATGTACCCAGAATGGGATACGATTATCAGAAAAGAATGTACTTGAACCATTATTCTCTTGAACTGGACAGTAGAGTTATTAATACAGGCTATAATTGTTTTACCTTTTATTTTGCAGTAAGTCATACTCTTGGTCATGTGGGGCTTGCAAACAGGGCTGTCATGGGTTTTTTGTTTGTTTGTTTAAATTGACCCTCCCACTCCCATTCTAGGTATTGGACAGTTTTATTGAGTTTAAGTGCATGACATACCCTTTTCCAATGCATTTCTTTAGGTCATGGCATGTCTGCTATTTGTTGAAGGTCTTTTTAATTCTTTCATGTTAGGAAGCATAGTAGCTCTCTCTTCCAGTTTTATTTGTAGGTTTAATAATCCTGATTTCTGTGTTTTCATTCAAGTCATTGATGAAAGGTAGAATAAGACAGGGTCAGAAATAGCGCTTGAGCATGCTTTTAGTAATCCTCCTCGAGAGCAATACCCATCATTACACTTTGAGTACCATTGCTTGACTACAAATGTATCTCATGTAAACCTGACACAACAACCCCACGTGGTAGGTAGTATTGTCTTTGTTTTACTTACAGAAAGAGCCTCAGTGACTTGCCAAGTTCTTGTAACTATCAAGAAACACGATCAGAATTTGAACTCAGAACTGTTACCTAATTCACCAATTTAGTTGCAAGGGTGTAAGGAAGACTAGCTTTACTTTACCTAGAACTTCTTGGATGTTGATCTCAAAGTTTACTTTTCAGAAACTACCTTCTTTTTGGAAAATATGAACAACTTTGACCTATCTCTGATTATCTATCGATTCTTCTGAGAAGCTTAATTTTCTGGTAACTACTTAATGATGTTTAATAGAGTTCACCTTGCTGAAAACTCTTAAAATGAGTTCTATATTTATTTCTTGTGGGAGAAAAATTATTTAGAATTATTACTTTGGTTACTTTCGTTAATTTTGGCATTCAGACATCATCTTATAAATAGTGTTTATATTCTATGTGTAATTGAATATTATTTTGTTGCATCATTGATTGTTGCCATTAATAGCATTAACCTTTGTATCTTGCTTTTGGCTTTTTGTGGTCACGAACACTATACTTAATTCATCTGGGAAATTACAGAAAAATAAAAGGTGTGATGTTATTCAGCATATTACCATCTAGGTCATCAGAATTTGATTAATCCCTAAAACACATTGAAGTACCTAATCTCAGAGGTGAAACACCTAAAAAACAAGAATTTTGTCATAATTGTTTTACTGTATTTATTATATGAGAAAAATATGGAATAGTAAGTTGGATACATATTATAATAAAATGATCAATTGATTTAAACTTACCTGGTTCTCTTTGGCCTTCCAAAAAACTCAGTTAAGTAAAAAAAAAAAAAAATTCTCCCATGTTTAAATTTAAAAAGTTTTTTCCTAATAATAAAGCAAAATCTCTCCCACATGTCTGTCAGCTTGTGTGTTGCTGTGATGCTGAAAGCTATGCCACTGGTATTTCAGATACAAATGGGGTCACCCATGGTGGGTAGGTTTCAGCTGAGTTGCCAGACTAAGACTAGGGAGAAGGACCCGACAGCCCCCTGCCAAAACAATTAGTCATTGAAAACCCTATGAATAGCAGAGAAGCACTGTCAAATATAATGCTGGCAAATGAGCCCTCCAGGCTGGAAGGTATTCCAGAAACTACTGGCTGGGGAAGAGTTGCTTCCTCAATGTAGAGTTGACTTTAATGATGGGAATGAGTAAAGCCCCTGAGACCTCCTTTTGCTGATATGGCATGATTCAAAATGAGAAGAAACATAGTGGCTGCAACAGTGGCTCAAACATAAAAACATTGTGTGCATGGCACAGTGTTGGATAGTGTTTCATTGTACATAGGGTTGCCATGTGTCAGATCCTACTCGACAGCACCTAACAACAAAGCAAAATCTAAAGTTGTATTTTTCATTATGTGCATTGAAATGCTGATTCTTTTTAATAAATGAATGCCACATAGAGATGGCAACCTCCACCCCAGGCCTCTACATACATTCCCTCAGAAGCCTCATGCTGCATCTGCCCTGGAACAGTGGAATCAGAAATACAGGGAAGACAGAATCTGAAGTGCAGTAGCCGTGGCTTAGGAGAGCTGACTTGGGTGGGAAAAGGCTCCCTAGTAAGGCTGTTCTACTTTGGTACTGCTTCCTAACTCCTTATTGTGTGACCACCTTCATACTATGTTGTTGTTGTTATGTGCTGTGGAGTCATATCTGACTCATAGTGACCCTCATAGGGTTTTCAATAGTTGATTGTTTCAGGATTGCCTTGGGAGTGGATTGCCATGCCCTTCTCCCATTTTTGTGGTGCTGGGAATTGAACCTGGGACCTCAGAGACTGCAGAGCAGTGCTCTACCAATTGAGCTGAATCCCAGCCTCCTTCACACTATAGGGAAAGAAAAAGAAAAAAGAAAAATTTTAAACACTACCTAAACTCTTTTGCACTCCATCTTTTTAATTTGCCATATATTTCACTGGAGATTCAGCAGGCCCATTTTGAAAATACACATACATGAAGGCAATTTAAACCAATACATCTCTTTGTTAGTCTTTAAACCTAGTTGAGATAATCTCTTGAGAAGAAATTGGTGTAAAATGATGTTAAATAGGAACTTAAGGGAGGGAATTCTCTTAGGATTTAAAGGGTGTTAGAGGAAAAATTAACCTAATCCAACATTTTGAATAGGGCATGCCAGTAGTATATTCATTATACAAGTTTGAAGAATAAGCTGGGCGTGGTGGTGCATGCCTATAATCCCAGCGGCTCGGGAGGCAGAGGCAGGAGGATCGCAAGTTGGAGACCAGAGGCAGTCTGTGTAATTTAATGAGACTCTGTCTCAAAAAAGTAAAAAAAATGGGCTGAGGGTGCAGCTCAGTGGTCTAAAACTTGCAGAGCATGCAGGGGTGAGGCCCTGGGTTCAACCCCCAGTACTGCCAAAAAAAAAAAAAAAAAAAAAAAAAAAAGAATTTTGAAGAATATTCATAGCCTGGTTTAGAATCTACCTATTTATAACATTTTAGGGATAAATGACATCATTACCCAGGGCTTTGAGCCAGGCAAGTACTCGACCTTTGAGCTACACCCCCCCCCTTTTGTTTTGTTTTGTTTTTGACAGGATCTTGCTAAATTGCCCAGGGTAGCCTCAAATTTATAATCCTCCTGCCTCTGCCTCCTGAATAGCTGGGATTACAGATGTGTACCACTGTGCCTGGCTCTAGACTTTATTTTTATAGTTATTACAGTTATAATTGCCCACTTTTTACCTTTATGATTTGTGCTTTTGTGTTTTTCAAGAAATCTCTCCTTCCCCTAAAGTCAAAGATTTTCTTCTAAACAAATTTTAGATTTTGCTTTGCACATTTTGGTGATTAATTCATTTGGAACTTATATTTGTGTTTAGTGTGAATTGTGAAGTTAATTTTATCTTTTCCATTTGTGTAACCAGTTGTCCTAATATCATTTATTGAGTTTATTCTTTCCCCTCACTGATGCTATCCCTGTGTTATAAATCTAGTCTCCATAAATGTGTGGGTCTGAGCCTGGACTTTAATCTCTTTCATAATTCTGTTTGTCTATATGTGCACCAATAGCACTGTTTTAATTATTATGGCTTTAAAATTATTCTTGTTATCTCATAGGGTGAGCCTCTTCCTTATTTTTCTTCATTTGGCTTTTTTTTTTTTTTTTTCCCCAGTTCTGGGGGCCTGAACCCAGGGCCTAACACATACTTTGCAAGTGCTCTGCCACTGAACTACACCCCCAACCCCTTTTTAAATTTTTTAACTTGAGACAGGATCTCTCCAAGTTATGCAGGCTGTCTCTGACCTCAAATTTGCAATCCTCCTGTCTCCACCTCTTGAGTCACTGGGATTATAGGTGTGAGCCCAGTCTTCATTTGCCTTTTCCTAGCCCTTTTCCATATGAGTTTTAGGAGCAACTTAGTCCCTCCTCCTTTTAAAGAAAATACACACTCTTGTTGCTATTGATTTTTTTCTTATATTTTACAAGGGCAGACACAAAGAGCATTTCAATGAAATTCAGCTAAATAACTCTAGGAAACTGATTTTTCTTTTCCTTTTTTGACTTTAAGCCAAAAAGTGCTAATAATTTGTCACAACTTGTGAACTATAGATTTGCAACCAAATGAATTAGCATTAGCTGTTTATGAGTAATGCAGGGTATTTTGGTTCTTTGCTACATTTAGAATGAGGTGCTAATGTGCTGATGGATTTTGTATTAGCCATATAGAAAGAGGAAATAGGAAAATTATTCGTTTCAGGTAAGAAATAAGTCGTTTTTGAAATTAACGTTAATTTATTTTTAAAAATCACTTGATAATAAAATATCTCAGGGATCCACTGGTGGATTTTTTTTTTATTATAAAGTGTTTTTAGTGTTGATTTGACAAGTGTTGAAATAGCAATTATCACTAATTCTGGGTCTTTAAAAAAAGCCCTCTGAGTTGGGGGATTGTTTTCAGAATGAGTTATCTGAGCTACTTTTCTCTTACAGAATAATATTCATAAAATTTTGTGAGATGCTAGCAGACTTAGTTCCTTTTGGTTAGAAACTGGTGTGGAGGTATAATTCAACAAATAATTGTTAGGGCTGAGGGTATAGCTCAGTGGTAGAGCACTTGCCTAGCATGTGCCATGGGTTCAAATCCCAGCACTACACACACACACACACACACACACACACACACACACACACACACGGTTAATCTTCAGTAAATAATTGTCGAACGAATGAATATAAATTTGTTCTGCACACCTTAATAATTTATCACTTCTTACAAGTTTGAATCATAATGTTATATTCTCTACTGAGCTATCAAATACTCTAAATAATGTTTTTTCTTCTAATATCCAAGTCATTAATAATGTAAACTGAATTTAAACTACTGCTAGATTCCAAAACAGTCTTTTTTCTCTACCTGCAGATATTCAGCCTGCTTTTATATTGCCTTCCAATTTATTACTAATTAAGCATCAACATAAACTTGATTATGTTTACTAAATTAAGTGATGAAGTGAACCAAGAGCATTACTGACTCTTCTTTTCCACACATTTTGTTGTTGTTGTTGTAGATGGAAATAAAATGAACCTGTCAGTGTTGCTGTTTTTATGACGTTTGTTGCTCCTTAGTACAGTGATTCTCATAGTGGGTTATGCAGACCAGCAAGTCAGCATCATCTCAGACTTATTAGAAAAGAGATTCTCAGGCTCTGTCCCAGGCTGACAGTTGAGAAGCTCCAGGTCTGTGGCTCAGCAACTTCTTTTATCAAATTCTACGGGTACATAGTAAAGTTGAGAACCATTGACTTTGTATCTTGAGCTCTCCAATTTAGTTCCTTACAAAATTGTTGAAGATATTTTTTTCTAGATTTCTTCCAAATGTATGCTCAGTTTTGTTATTTATAGGTTTCAAGGTTACTGCCTTTTCTGCCCTTTAATACCTTTTACCTATATCTAATTTTCAAATATTTAAGAAAACAGTTATTTTCTACAGTATAATGGATTAGGTCCCCTCCTGAACTTCTCACAGAAAAAAATTAAAAATATTACGTAAAGGTTTTTGTTTTTTTAAATTTGTGAAGTTGGTCAAAGAGTAAAGAATAAATCAGGCCCAAAACTAGGTAAAAGTGGGAACCCAGATATGTAAACCGAGTGCTTTTGCCTTTAAGGGATTATTTGCAAAATTTAATTGTTGTTCTACCTCAAAAAGCTGAGAGAACAGGAGGTAAAATTTAGTAGCTTCCTGGTTGAACTCCCCCCCCAATAAAGTTGGTATCTCAGGGGGCTACATACACATTATTGATAACTGTGAACTAGGAATAAACTTGTTCCATCCAGGAATCTGCAAGGCAAATTTCCGGTCTCAAACTTTGGTGGTGCTGGGTAAGGTAAAAACATTTTTTACCCATTGGCTCACCTTCATGCAAGTTTGAATCCTGATTTCATACTACCTGGTTGGTATGAAAATCTTAAGCCAGTAATTAAGTGTAAAGTGGTACCATAGTGGCCATATCTTAAAATGACAAGAAAGCCTAAGAAGCAGCAAACACAAAGCTTCTTGGAAGAACTCATTTTCACCCTAGGATTTAGAGAATTTCTAAGCATAAAATTGTAAAGAAATATAAACTCAGAGTCACAAAACACAAAGTAACAAGACAGAGTGAATGAACAAGTGCAGCACTCCTCCTCCTTGATATAAGGGCAGGGAATATGTATAATAGAAATGTATACATATATTATTTAAGAGATACATGCAAACATGTTTATAGCAGCAGTATTGATAGTAATTAAAAACCAAAAGCAACTCAGTTGGATAAATAATGGTGATATATACTATAAAAAACAATGAAAATGGACTATTGCCATATGCAATACATGGATGAATCTCAAATCAGGAGAGGAAGAAGTCTCACACAAAACAACACATGCTATATGATTATACATAAATGACGTTTTCAAAACCAGGCAAAACTTGTTTGTGATTTCTATCTCTAATGATGAAAATCAAGATAGTGGCTCTCTGTGGTTGAGGGTAGAGGGATGGTGGAGGCAGTATTGGATGTGGTAATGTCCTCTTTCTTGAACTGGTTGTTGGTTACCCTGGGTGTGTTCACTTTGTAGAAATGGAACTAAACATTTACAGTGTATGTCCTTTTCTGTATGTTTGTTTTTCTTCAATAAAATTTTGATTTAAAGAAATCTCAATTTCTTTTTCTGAAACTAGGTAGTTAGTAGGTATGTGGTGTTTGTTTCATGGTATCATATCTTACCTATATTTTATAAAGAATTTTATTCCTGTTCAATATTTTTTAAAGTATATAAAAATAGTGACTACTTAAGTTGATTATCTCCTGCACCTAGTACAGTGCATGGGACATTATAGATATTCTTTAATAATCTTTCTAAGGAACAGAAATAGGTTAATAATTCCTTTTTGCCTTCTATCAGCCATTTTTGACTCAATTATTTGAAAATAATTATTTCTACTGAGTTATTTCTAAATAATAAAATATGTAAATGTCATTATATTGTGCTTATATTTATTAAGCAGAATTTATTAAATGAGAAAACTATCAATATTAAAATACATTGTGAATTATTAATGAGTTATATTGAATTATAGGGACTCACAACACCAGCAATTAAGATAAGTATAGTATGGATTTATGGATGTATATCAATAGATTATCCCATTTTGGAGATATAAAATTTATTAGACATTAGACTTTCTGATGGTCTCAAGTGTGTCACTGTTTTTTCGTTTGTTTCAGAATAATTGGAGTCAACATTTGATCTCTAACAACTTTTAGAGTAAACTTTTCAGAGTAGGAACACTAGTCACTGAATAAGATCTTAAAATTAAATGGTATTTTACAGTTTTGAAAACACCCTCACAGATCTTTTCTTGTTAGATTCTCAGAGCAAACTTATGAGTTGGCACTCTCAAAATTTAGTTCAACAAACAAAATTCAAGTAACAGAAAACCCCACAGCTAATATCATATGCTTAATGGTGAAGATTAAAAGCTTCCCCTCATAAGATCAAGAATGAGACCATGGTGTCCACCCTTGCCATTTTTTTTTTTTCTTCCAGTATGAGAGGTTGAACCCAGGGCCTCATGCATGCTAGGCAAGCACTCTACCACTGAGCTATATCCCCAGTCCCATTTTCACTCTTTGAGAGAAGGTCCCTCTAAACTGTGCAGGCTGCCTCTGGCCTCAAACCTATGATCCTTCTGCCTTAGCCTTGTTAGTCTCTGGGATGATAGGTGTGCACCATGACGCCTGGCTTGTCTACTCTTGCTGCTTCTAGTCAGCACTATATTGGAAGGACAGCTAAATCCTAAAGGATTTACAGCCAAGAAAAAATGATTAGAGCAGATAACCGAGTTTAGTCAAGTTGCAGTATTCAAAGTCAATATCCAAAAATCAGTTGCATTTCTGAACACTGGTCATGAACAATGTAAAAATAAAATTAAGAAAACCATTCCATTTTCAATAGTGTCAGGAAGAACAAACAGATTAGATCAGAGACCTAAATCTGTGTAATTATTACAAGGAAACATAGGTAAAAATATTCACGACCTTGGATTAGGCAGTGGCTTTTTAAAGATTTGACAAGCACACAAACAGCAGGAAAATAAATTGGCTTTCATCAAAATTGAAAACTTTGATGTGTCAAAGGACACTTTTGAGATGAGGACAACCCACAGAGTGGGAGAAAATATTTGCAAATTATATAGCTGATAAATATGTGTATATGTACTCCTAGGTATATACCCCAGAGAGTTGATAGCATATGTTCACATATAAACTTGTGAGCGGAGCCAGGCATGGTAGCACATGACTGTAATGCAAGCACTTGGGAGGTTGAGGCAGGAAGATCATGAGTTTGAGGCTAGCCCAGGCTACATAGTGAGATCCTGTCTCAAAAACAAAAAACAAACAAACCCAAAACTTGTGCATGTATGTTCATAGCATTATTTATAGGAGCCAAAAAGTGAGAACAATCCAAATATCAATCAGCTCATCAAATGAATAAAATGTGGTATATCTGTAGCAGTGAAATATTATATACTCATAGAAGAGAATGAAATATGGATACATGCTACAATCTGGATGAATATTGAAAACATTATGCTACATGACACAAAAGGAAAATATTGTATGATCCCCCATGTACAAGGTATTTTTGCTTATGGCTTCTTTTATTGAGTATTATGTTTTTGAGGTTCATCCATGTATATATTAATAGTTTCTTTTAAATTACTGAGTAGTATGCCATTTGTTTATCTTTTGGTTGACATTTGTGTTGTTTCTAGTTTGGGCTGTTATGACTACAGACTACTATAAATATTTACATACAAGTTTTTATGTGGATATGCAGTATGTTTTCATTTCTCTTGCCAAAAATCGTAGCAGTACACTTGCTGGGTCATATTAACTTTATAAGAAAATGGCTCGCATCTTTGCCAAAATTTGATGTAGTCAGTCTTTTCTATTTTTCTTTGTATGATTTTTTTCCCCCTGGAAGAATAAAATAGAACGTTCCTTTCTTTTTCAATATAAATTGATAAAGGAATTTTAAGGACTTGAGGGGTTTCAAGAAGTTCATACCTTATGTGGATAATTATTGGTCTGAGATGGGGAATGTCAAGGGTATCTCTAGAGGCTCTTTAAGAGATAACTTATTAGGTGCTAGGTCGGGTCTGACTCATAGTGACCCTATGAAACATTCCCTGACACTGTGCTATGCCTGGCACTATTGTCAGTGCTTCTCCTGTTCACAGGGTTTTCAATGGCAGATTGTTTTGGGAGTGGTTTGCCTGGTCCTTCTCCCGAGCCTGCAGCACATACAATCTCCCATCCAACGACTAACCAGGCAAACCCTGTTTAGGTTTCGAGATCAGGCGGGATCAGATGCCAGGGTGCTATGGCTGCAGACTGAGAGATAACTAGGACATATAAATTTATTTATTTTTTAATACTCTATCACTTCTGGTCAGATGACTTCATAGTTTTAACAGACAATATCATTATAGGGATTTAGCACAGAAGGATTCTATAGGCCTGAAAATGGGTATTATTGATGGCCTTTCTTGTGTTCCTCTAGACCATCACTATCCAATGAAATGCTCAGCAGCAATAACCTCTAGGCACTTGTGGCACTTGAAATGTGGTTCATGCAACTAAAAACGGAAATTTAAATTTTAATTAATTTTAGTAGCCATATCTGTCTGGTGGTTACCTTTAGAAAGTACAGTTGTAAAATATTATTTTTCTGGAAAGATCCTCTAAGGGGAAATAATTGAGACTTGTCAGCTGAGTTGGCCTTAGGGCAGGTTCATGTATTTTGTCCTTCCCTTTCCTGTGGGGATGTGTGTGTGTCTCTGGAGAGAGGTAACCAAAGTCTAAAGCACCACAGAGAAAAACCAGCAGGTTTGTGCAGGTTACAGTTAGGGTCTGGCCAGCTATTTGGTAATGAGCCCTTCTAGTCAGGTACAACACTCTGTTTTGCCTTCTGTTTATTACCCCTAGTAAATTATTTGGTAAATAATAAAACAGTCACTTAAATATTAAGTAATACAATAGTCTATAAAGTGAATCATTAGATAATACTATGTAATGTAAATTCTAACACCCAGCCAGGCATGGTGGTGTACACCTGTAATCCCAGCACTCAGGAGGCTGAGGCAGGAGGAGGATCCATGTGAGTCTGAGGCCAGGCTGGTCTATATAGTGAGTTCCAGGCCAGGCTGAGCTACACAGGGAGATCGTGTCTCAAAAAAATAAATATATAAACCAAAAATAAAAAATAACACATTTTAAAGATATATACAATATTGTCCAGAGCAATCCTGGATAAATCGTCCCCCATTTTTTTAAATTGTGGGGCTTAAACTTACGGTCTTGTACATGTTGGGCAAGTGCTCTGCCAGTGAGCTGCACCCCTAGCCCCATTTCTACTTTTTTATATTGAGTCAGGGACTTGCTGAATTGCACAGGCTGACTCTGGCTTTGAACTTGCAGTCTTCCTGCCTCAGCCTCAGTAATAGTTGGGATTACTGGTATGAGCTGCCGTGACTGGCACACACCAATTATTTTGATGAAGAGAAGCAAATTCTCTTTCTGTACTTTAAAGATTCTCAAATAAATGACGGTTGCTTCCACCAAAGTTTCTTTTGGTTTGTTAGACTTTTCATTCTTTAGAGTAAAAACCAGTTTATAATTTCTGACATTTCAAGTTGTTGTAATGAAGACATTTCTATATCCTTCAAACAATGAAATATTCCAGTAACTGAGACAACTGAACTTGTGTAAAACTGCGTATCAGTTTTGTATTTACATTTTTAAAATAGTTCTATGCCAGTAGTGGTTGACTTTTATTATTTCCTGGAGGCAAGGTCAGTGTTAAAAAAAAATTGTGGAATTTTCCCCTGGCATTACAGTGGTAAGTAGACAGCTACTATTTATAGGGACTTAGACTTTGTTGAAAAAATGAGATACCCTGCTTGGATCACCATAAAAACACAGATGCTTCTAGATTCCAGTAGGGAGGCCTTTTGCTTACAGCATCTGTTTTAGTTGGCCTGCCAGATGATATGTACAGCTTTTTTTCCCTCTCCTTTTTAAAGGACACTGACAAGTAAACAGCTTTACAAATGCAAAGATTAATTTAGCGTTTTGTAAAGTTTTGGGTTTTTTAGCTGTATCTAGGCAGTTTTGAACTATTGTCATTTTTATTGAATTACATCACTGCCTAAATAACCTTGAAGTGATCAGTGCTTTGCATACACGTTTTTGGATTGTTTATTCCACAGTCAAGACAGATTTGTATTGATCTTTAAATTTATATATTCAACAAATGTTTAATGAGTACTCATTATGTACCAGGCCCAGTTCCAGCCCCAAGAACTACAGATGTGAACAAAACATAATTTTAATCTCTAAAAAGCTTTTTGTCATATGCAATGCAAACATGTAGACAGACTATAAAAATACAGTTAGGTGCTACCATTTGAAGTTTATTTTGTCAGTTTAGTTCAGAGGGGAAATGTCTACAAAGGTCTCCTAGAAAAAGTGGTGTCTAAATTGAGAATTATAGAATGAGTAGGAATTGACAAGGCAATGGGCACGGGATGAGAGGCAAAGGATATAGAAGGAAGAAACTTGCAGGTGAAAGAGATCCCAGGAAGGTGAGAAAATAAAAAATTTGACACCTTTTTATCAGGTGGCTGGTGAAGGGGTGACCATGGGCAAAATGCTGTCTCATTCAGAAAGCAGATTCATGACCTTGACTTTGTTCATCTCGTGTACTAAATTAGTGATGTCCAAACATTTCACTGTGGCATCTGATCCTGTCAGATCTGGGAAGCTAAGCAGGGTTGGGCCTGGTTAGTACTTGGATGGGAGACCTCCTGGGAACACCAGGTGCTGTAGGCTTGGGAGAAGGACCTGGCGACCCCCTCCCAAAAATCAATCTGCCATTGAAAACCCTATGAACAGCAGAGAAGCTCTGACAATAGTGTTTCGCCTGTTGTACATAGGGTTGCTAAGAGTCGGACACTGACTCGAGGGTACCTGACAACAACAACAAACATTTTATCACAAATCCCATAAGTTAAAAAATATTTTATGTACCTCTAATATATCCATATATACTTATAAATTTATTTACATATATTTATGTACATAGAAAAATGCAAAAGAGAGAAAGGACATGCTAAAGGTCAAATATATCCTCATAGTAATTTTTATTTTATTAATATTAATATATTAATATATAAAGCAGAGTGCTTCATTAGTCTTTAAAGTCCATGGTTTAATATTTTGTAATATAGTACATCTACTCATATGACCATTTCTAAATTCAGTTTATTTTGATACTTGGATTTTAATGGCAGTTGATCAAAATGGGGGAGTTTGGCTGTACTTTTGAAATGATATTCTTTTTCTAAGCTATTTGCCATTTATGGAAATACTTTATTGGAATATACTTGTACATTTCCATCTGTCTACTAGTTTTTTCTTGCAAATTAATCAAACTGTATTGTATTTTTATAGTGCTAATAAGTCAGTTTTTAAAAAATCACTGAAAGCCTCATTTGGGTGTTTTTTGTTTGGTTTTGTGTGTGTGTGTAATACTTAGGGGTGAACCCAAGGCTTTACACATACCTTGTTAGTGCTCTACCACTGGGTGGCACTCCCAGCCCACTTTTTATTTTTTGTTTTGAGTCAGGGTTTTGCTAAATTATACAGGCTGTCTGTGGGCTCAAACTTGAGATCCTCCTGTCTCAGCCTTTTGAGTTGCTGGTGTTACAAGTGTGAGCCACCTTCTTGGCTTGGGTGTTTTTTTTTTTTTTTTTTTTTTCTTAAGGGTTAGAATATTCTGTTTCTAACTTTTAAAAAAACATGCAGATATGAGTTTTAGGACTTTTTTTTAGATTATATATATTATTTTCAATAGCTGAATCACTTAACAATGAAAATGTTTCTGGATATCTGGTTTTAAAATGCTCTATTCATTAGAACAAGGATTTTTTTCCTTTTTGAAAAGAAAAAAGCAGTCACTCCATCAGCAGTTACAGTATTCCCAAAATTCCCTGGTTTCTTCAGTTAGGGTTTTCTAAGAGCTTTTGACAGTATTTACCTCTAAAGGAATAGTTTGTCATCATTTTGTTTTCCCTATGTCATTTCAGCCATATTGTTTCACTTATAGTTGAGGGTATATGCTTTTTTTTTTTTTTTTTTTGCAGTACTGGGGGTTGAACCCAGGGCCTTGCACTTGCATGGTCTGCAAGTGCTGGACCACTGAGCTGCACCCCCCAGCCCATTTTTTTTCTTTTTGAGACAGGGTCTCGCTAAGTTATGCAGACTGCCTCTGGTCTGGAACTTGTGATCTTCTTGTCTCTGCCTCCCAAGCTACTGGGATTATAGGCATGCGCCACTGCGCCGGGCAGTTGAGAGTATATGCTTTTCAGTGTATCATTTCTCACTGTCTCACAAAATTGTAATTCTTGGTGTATTTCATAATTACCTAGACAATACTGTAAGAAAAAACAAACATCTGTATTTTGATCTAACTACAGCAAACCTCCTGTACTGTAATTTGTCCTGGTCTCTTCAGTTAGGGTTTTCTAAGAGTTTCTGACTGTATTTACCTCTAAAGGAGTATTTAGTTTGTCACCATTTTGTTTTCCCTATGTCATTTCAGCCATTTTAATTTTGCTTCATGGCTTTGAGTCTTTTAAGGAGACCTTAACAATTTTGAAACTTAATAAACTTAACAAACTTTAATACAATTTTGTGAAGTGCTAGATTAAATAACCTGTGACTTTAAACATAGATGGAAAAATTAAAGAAGTTTATCTCATGCTGTGAATACTTAAAGGCCTGGCAGAATTTGAGGCCTTCTTTAGTGCCATTATATTGTATCTTGAGGCAGAAGGGTAAAGTTAATCTTTAATAAAAGTCAGTACAAAAATTATAAATAAAAGTTCCAATATTTTCTTCTTACATGACTTAAAGGATTATCTTGCATATTTATCTCACCTTAGGGACTATTGCCCTAATCATCTGGGATAATGACGTTGAAACTAGCCTTTTAAAACAAAGCAAAGCAAAAAGTAATTCAAAGTGAATTATATAAAATTTTATTTGGGAAGTAAATTTAAAAATAATCAGCTTTGGCTTGAGGCTTGAAGAATGAGCCCTTTACTTATAAACAGACTATGAATGTCATAGCTCACTAGGAAACCCTAGAGGATGATGGAAAGGTTCTTGGGTAAAAACATTAGAAAGAAAATGTTGCTAGTACCTGTTGACCAAATAACCCTTGAGTGCTGTTTTTCTTTTTAAGTGGACCTTGTAATAACTTTTGTTGAGAAATCTTTGGAAGATGATTTTTCTTGATCTATCAGAGATAGGGTTCATAACCACTTGGGATTTCTTATAAAAAGATGCTTTTTCATAACATACTTTATCACATTTATTAAATTTGCTTCATTGCATTTTCATTAATCAAGATAACTGGGCATCGGTGCATATGCCTATAATCCCAGCAATTTGTGAGGTGGAGGCAGGAGATAGCAGCTTTAAGGCCAGGGACAGCCTGCACAACTTGTGAGACTCAAAAACCAAAAAGGGGATCAGGGTGAGGCTCAGTTGTGGAGTGCTTGCCTAGTATGTGTGGATCCTGGGTTCAACCCCTCTTCTGAAAAAAAAAAAAAAAAAAAAAGATTGAGGGAAAAGAAAGAAAGAAAGAATTTATTGGCTAATAACTTATGTTCAGGACTGGTCCCAAGGACTTTAATGTCTTTTTAGACTGGAAAGTCTGCCTCCATGTGGTAATATGGCAAGGAAGAGTACCTGCCATTCTTTCTTTCTTTTCCCTCTTTCTTTCTTCCTTCCTTTCTTCCTTTTTTCCTTCCTTCCTTCCTCTTTGCTTCCTTCTTCCTTTCTTCCTCTCTTTTCTTTTTCTTTTCCTTCCTTCCTTCCTTTCTTTTTCTTTCTTTCTTTCTCTTTTGTTTTCTTTTATTTTGAGACAATCTCACTATGTAGCCTAAGCTGCCTCCCCGCTCACTATGAGGCCTATGCTGGTCTTGAACTCAGTCTTGTGCCTCAGCCTCCTTGGTGCTGAGATTACAGGCGTGCACCACCACACCTGAGTGGAAGAATGCTTTTCTTCTCGTGCCTATTTATATAAAATCCCATGAATGGAGTAGGAGTGTATGTGTGCCATGATCTGCAGTTCTACAAACCCACAGGAGATGAAGGAGGGCCAGTCTCCCAAAAGAAATGTTTGCTACTACACAGAGGAAGGGATGCTGAGAGTCAAAACTAAAGACATTTACTGCAGCATTTATGGTAATGAGTAGAGGCCAAGAAGGCATAATGTATCCTTTAAGGTAATAAAACATGACTTAATTTTATTTTCCTAATCATGATTCTTATAGAGCATGCAAGCTGCAAGATGTCCTACAGATGAATTATCTTTAACCAACTGCGCAGTTGTGAATGAAAAGGATTTCCAGTCTGGCCAGTGAGTATCTATCCGACTGTTTTCTTTTAACCTGCTAAGTGATATTTTAGAAACTTACAAAAGATCTTTATTTATTTATTTTTCACTCCTAGGGGTTGAGTCCAGAGTTTAGTGCATGCTAGGCAAATACTGTACTACTGAGCTGCACCCTCAGCCCCCCCCCCCTTTTTAATTTTTTATTTTGAGAGAGGATCTTGCTAAGTTATGCAGGCTGCCTCTGGCCTTGAATTCACAATCCTCCTACCTCAGCTTCCTGAGTCACTGGAAATATAGGCGTGTGCCACAGTGCCTGGTACCAAAGAGTCATTTTTAAGAAACTTTGGAGAATTATTATCTTGCTGAGTTAGAAAATGGAGGAGACAAGAAAGAGTTATGTGCTTCAGTCTTTAGTATCAGGGCGGGGGGCATAGCTCAGTGGTAGAGTGCTTGCCTAGCATGTGTAAGGCCCTGGGTTCAATCCCCACCACCTCAAAAAAAATCATTCATATTTTTTCTTATATAACTTTTTATATTTTATTGCCTTTCTTAGCAGAGCTAAATGTACTGGTCATATGAATCACATATAAAATAGTTATTAGGTGTTTTGGCTCAGGAGTCAGTTTGTCTGAGTTTGGATCCTGGCTCTGCCAGTTCGAAACTGGGTGGTCATGGATAAGGTATTTACCATTTCTGTGTCTCTGTGTCTTGATCTACAAAATGAGGATGATGATAACATCTTCCTTAGGGTAGTTTTGAAGAGTAAGTTACACCAATAAAACACTTAGAACAGTACCCAGCATGTTAGTAAGCCTTTAATGTTGTTGTTAGGTGCTGTCGAGTCGGTGTCAGACTCATGGCAACCTTACGTATAACAGGCGAAACACTATGGGTAGTGCTTCTCTGCTATTCATAGGGTTTTCAAAGGTTGATTGTTTTTTGGGAGTGAGTTGTCAAGTCCTTCTCTCTAGCCTACAGAACCTGCTATTCCCAGGCAGTCTCCCAAACTAGTACTAGCCAGGCCCAGCCCTGCTTAGCTTCCAAGATCTGACAGGATTAGATGCCACAGTGGTACAGCTGCAGGCTAAGCCTTTAATAAAGTTTAGCTATTATTATTGCTATGATCTTAGAGACATAAAAATTGGAAGATGCACAACAAATGAAGAATCTCTAAAAGTGTTTTCATCATAATTTATTTTAACTGATTCATGTCACCTGCTGAACTTCCAAAGACCTTGCTGCAAGTTCAGTGACATCCATGTGCTTCCAAGATTGGTAGAAGTAAGGATATGAATGGGCCTGTACCAAAAGGCATTTTAGGGACAAAAGGAACAAAAAGAGAGGATTTTAACTAAGTTTCAGAGTAAAAGGCATGATTGTATTAACATTGTTTCTAGTACTAAACATTCTGTGATGCTAAATTGAACATAGGACTTTCAACAAGTAAACTGAAGTATAAGTAATCAGTGTGAGAATTTGTTAATGGAATTCTTATGTTGAATGTTCATTATACTTATGACAAGCTTACTTAAACTATAGTGGTTATGAGGAACTTGCATTTTAGTGCCAAAACAATACGTACAGAAACATTAACCATTAATATCAAAAATTATAGCATGGTAAAAGACAATTTTTAGAAAGATAGTTGGGCTGGAGGTGTAGCTCAGTGGTACAGTGTGTGCCTAGCATACACCTGGCCCTGGCAGGTGGGACCTCCAGCACCATACTCCCCACACATATTTACACACAAAAGATAGTGCTGTTGAATAATAGAAACTTGAAGCTTCTGTTTAACACATAGTCCTTGTTAGTTTCTTAATATAGATTATCACGAGATGACTATTTTATTTATTTATGATAACTTCTGAGGAGGAAATTGGCACAAAATTATTTGAAATCATAAAGATTAATATGTACATGAAAGCTGATGTATTTGGGGAAAATTTTCATTTTTCCCATCTTTTATATTTTATAGGTTGTTACTGTTCAGCCTTTGAGAGAGTCTGCTAAACTTGCTAATGAATAGTCCTAAAATTAACTTTTTGATTTTTTTGTTTTGTTTTTGAGAAAAGGTCTCAGTATGTAGCCCAGGCTAGACTTGAACTTGCAATTCTCCTACCTCAGCCTCCCTAGTGCTGGGATTACAGGTGTCCACTACCACGCCTAACTTTAGTTTTTGATTGCTATGTTTTTGTTCCTCAATCTTTAGTCTTCCTACATTATTTTGTTAGGATGTGTGAGATAATTCTCAGTAGAAGAAATTCATCTGGTTTTTACTTAATATCAAGGACTCTAAATCACTGGCTTCAGATATATATGAACTAGAAATGTAGTGAAGTTGATGTTGTGGATTGGATGTACCCTAAGGAATTGGATGGATTCTATTTGATGTGCACTTGACCCAAGGTGGTCTCTATGTTAGATAAATATTTCGAATTACTGATAGCTTTTGAAAATGAAATTTGTGATTCTGTTCCTTCAAGACTCTCGGATGATACTATGTTTCCATCTGGTGCTCATCCAACATCAATTAGGGAAAAACACATTTAGAAATTATGTTTTTTATTTCTTTTGGTGTGGTATACTGACTATGCTTCTGTCTTTTTAGGCACGTGGTTGTGAGGACCTCTCCCAATCACAGGTACACATTTACACTGAGGACCCATTCATCAGTGGTTCCAGGGAGCATTGCATTCAGCCTACCTCAGGTAACTTAGATGTTAATTTACTCTTTTCTAGTCTTAAAAGTCATAGAAGAGTCATTTCATTTCAGGGAAGCATTGCCCTATAACTGTATTGACTCATACTGAAGAAAAACATCTAGTATTATATAAGAAATTTAAAAGTGTATTCTTAATTGCCAGTTTTTGCTGTAATTGCCTTTTATTTCTTTGATTTTTTTCCAATTTTTAAATTTTTGCAGTAATATCAGTCAGATATCAGATAAAGTATGTTATTTTAATGTTAACTCCCAAATTAACAGAAAAGATATAGAAATAATTTTTTATTTGTAAAGGTGACATCTAATAATAGAGGTTTTATACTGCAATGGTGGCAGACTAAAGAACATGAAAAGAGTAGTAATCTCAAAGTACAACCTAACTTGCTGGGCACCCCTAACAGCTGAAAGGGCTATGACTACAGTTATTGCATTTGGTGGATTCCACAGGCACATAATACATAATGTAGGAACACTACAAATACTAGACCATACTTTCTCCTTTATCATCATGCTCGGGGTGCTGACACTACAGCCTTAAGCAATGTAAATGCAATCCATACCTCCTTCTAGTATGCTATTGAGCATTGACTTATTTCCTTGGAGGTTTAGGGAAAAAATCAAATACTCATTTGGGTACACTAAAGATCTCTTGAAGCCCTTGAAAACTGGGAAATCTTCACTCACAATTCTCCTTTCGTTTGTTTAGATGGCTGTCCATTGTCATAACTACTTTTCACATTTGTTTCTATAGATTAAAATTTGGAATATTTAAGAGTTTGCCAGGTTTTTACAAAGCTTCTTTTGGGTTTCCAGTGTTCATAAGTAACTTGCGATGGCTATTTTTCCTTGTCTTTCTGCTTTGTTAAAAAAAAATTCCCCTCAATATTTACATTAAGCTAGGCACTATTCTAGGACTGGGATTTAGCTCAGTTGGTAGAGCGCTGTGCTGCAGTCTCTGAGGTCTCGAGTTCAATTCCCAGCACCGCAAAAATGGGAGAAGGGCCTGGCAATCCACTCCCAAGGCAGTCCCGATACAGTTGCCATTGAAAACCCTATGACGGTCGCTATGAGTCGGATACCGATTCGATGGCACCTAACAACAACAACAACAGGCACTATTCTAAGTACTTTCAAATGTGTTAGCTCATTTAATTCTCAAAACAACTAATAGATACTATTATCATCATCCTTGGAAGCTGTCTTTGGGAGCAAAGTACAGAACCTAAATGTGGCTACTTTGTGACCCAAAGTCTGGATTGAACTAGCATACTGCTAAATGCCAGATGTGGGATGGGACAGAAGGAGTTTTTTAGAGGAGATGGGGCAAAGAGGAGGCAGCATGACCTATGGTGAGAAAGCGGGAAGAGGAGTGCTCCCTGATGCATACACTCATGATGCAGCATCTTCTGAACTATCCACTGCAAAACCCACAGTGTTTGGCTGAGTAGCCAAGCTATAGATTTTCAGCCAAAAAATATTTTTCTCAGTGTCTTTTGAAGACTTATCAGTAATTAATAGTTTTGAATCTATATCAAGGCAGCCTTGAACTCCTACCTAGACACAACCTGTCCTGCCTCCATACATTCTTGCCACTATAAATAGTCAGGACTGGGAAGAAGCTAAAGTGTGGCTATAATTGCCTGAAAATCCTTTTACCAGTATGCGAACGGTAATCCTGACAATTTAATGATATGAATCCCAGCTTGGATTTCAATAGAAATTAGCTGACCAATTTTAATTTTGTTTCCATGAATTAAATTTCTTTTTGTGGTACTGTAACAAATGGCAAAACTAACTACAGCAGTGCATTTAGAACACTGAAACATCTGATATGATGGAGACCTTCAAGAGTATTATATTATGTAAAGGAGCATCCTACTCAATGGCTGGCCTTACTGTAAAAAGGCAAGCTTCCTATGTTTTGGACAGCGTTCAGGTATAAACTATAGCATATGCATTAGTTTCCTGGGGTGGATGAAACAAAGAACCACAAATTTGGTGGCTTATTCTGATAGAACTTTTAGACAACAAGAAAAAAAGATCAACTTAAAAAGAAACAATAATAAACAAAATTGTCAAGAAACAAAAAAAAGGAACCAGAAATTTATTCTCTCATAGTTCTGGAAACTAGAAGTCTGAAATCAGGTGTCAGCAGAGGCCTACTCTTTCTGAAGGCACTAGGGAAGAATCTGTCCCATGTGGTGTTGCTGGCAATCCATGGTGTTCCTTGGCTTATAGAAACATCACTTCAGTTTCTGCCTCTGTGATCACATGGCATTCTCCCTGTGTCTTTGTGTCTCTTCTTATGAAGACACTGGTTATTTTGGCTTAAGTCCATCCTAACTCAGTATGACATCATCTTAATGTTATATTGGCAAGACCCTATTTCCACATGCCATCACATTCAGAGGCCCCAGAGGCTGATACTTTAACAAGTTTTGGGGAGGACTCAATTGAACATATACCAGGATTCCACATTTTGTCTTAGAATGTCTTCCTGATATAGAAATTCCTCTTTTCCTTATTTCTCTAATTTTGATTGATTTGATTTTAAGTGTCTTTTTTTCCTCTCATTTATTTTGTAGAGAAAATGGGCTGGACTTTCTATTGGGCAAGAAATAGAAGGTAGGTATATTTTTTTACCCACATAAGGTAAATTTTCTGTGTGATTTTCTCATAGTTATTGAGAGCTGTATAATTTTCTATTGCTGGTTGTTAGGCCTTCAACATTCATTTGATTCAGAGTACAGGTTAAATCTATGAGGACAGAATGGAAATAATTGTGCTGCTTACGGTTCTTACCTCTTTTCTCAATGAAGTATATTACGAAGTCATCATAGTTCACTAGGGAAACACAAGAAAGCAGTTTATCACTGCAGGGAGAGTGGGAAGACTAAGCCACTTAGGGATAATAAGCTAAGAAGCTAATAAGCAAAAATTGGCATTGTCTCTTAGGCAGTGGGGCAAAGTTGGAAATATGAAGTATGAATATTTAGTCAAGTAATTTTTTTTTTCAGTACTAAGGAGATTGAACCCGTAGCTTCACACTTGCTAGGGAGTGCTCTACCACTGAGCTGTACCAGCAGCCCCTTTTCTAATTTTTTCTTTTGGGACAGGGTCTTTCTTAGTTGTGCAGGCTGGCTCTGTCCTTGAACTTGCAATGCTCCTGCCTCAGCCTCCTGAGTCTCTGGGATTATAAGTGTGTGCCACAGTGCCAGGCTTTATTCACATAATTTTGTGTCAGCTTTACAGATGCAATAAGAGAAGGAAAGGAAATACGAGGAAAATTAAGCCAGCTTTTTCTCTCCTTGCTTTTAAAAGTTTAAAAATTTTTATATTTATAGAAAGGTTGCAAAAATACTAGAGAATTCCTGTATACTACATTTACTCAAGGTTACCAACTGTCATATTTTCTTTATCATAGCCTCTCCTTGTATTCCTGTTTTCTTCTACGTATATATGCTGACATGCACACATACCATTTGAGGTTAAGTTCTGAACCATTTGAGATTAAGTTGTAGAAATCATTTCTTTTTATCTCAGATATTTCAATGTGTTTTTCCTATGAATAAAGATATGTCCATGCGATAATCAAATACAGTTAACTAAACACTGATACAATTAAACATCAGTACTTTTATCTGATTTATAGTCCCTATTCCAGTTCTCTTAATTGTTCTGTCTCCTTTATAGCATCTTTTCCTTTCAGTGTAGATAAGTTCAAAATCATATATTGTACTTAGTTGTCATTTCTGGAATAATTGTTCAGCTTTTTTTTTTCTTTCATGATGATGACATCTTTTAGCTCAGTTGGTAGAGTGCTTCTCTGCGCTCTCTGAGGCCCTGGGTTTGATCCCCAGCACCACATAAATGGGAGAAGGATGTGGCAATCCACTCCAGAAACAATCCTGAAACAATCTGCCATTGAAAACTCTATGAATAGTAGAGAAGTACTGACATGGAGCTGGACATGGCACAGTGTCAGGGAGTGTTTCCTTCTGTCATACATAGAGTCACTATGAGTTTGACCCAATTCAACAGCACCTAACAACAACAAAACATCTATGAATATTCTCTAATTTAAATTTGTCTCATGTTTCCTCCTGATTAGATTTGAGTTATTCACATCCCCAGCTAGAATACCACACAAGTGATGTATACTTCTCAGGGAATCACATCCTAAAGTATAGTATGTTTGTGTTCTTTCACTGGGAATATTAAGTTGATCATATGATCAAGAGGTCTGGTTTCTCCACTGTGTGATAACTTTTTCTCCCTGGCAACTGTTACTGAACCCACATTGGGAAGCTTGTCCCATAGAAAAACCCATGTCTGAGATATGAGTGTTGGGGAAAAAGAAAGTTTTTATTTAATGGCCAATGAATGGAGAAAGAGCTTTGCTCACAAGTCAGCTTCTCTATTCCAGGGAATTGAGAAGTTACAGATGTAGGATAGGAATAATGAGAGAGAGAGAGAGAGGGAGACAGGTTAATGAAGGGGAGGAATATTCATATTTTTTTCTGTGAACAGGTGGAGAGCTTCCAGGATTTTTTTTTTTTTTTTGGTCAGTATTGGGGGGCTGAACCCTGGGCCTCACACATGCTAAACAAGTGCTGTACCACTGAGCTGCATCCCATCCCCTCCCGCCTTTTGTTTTTATCTTGAGACAGGGTTTTGGTAAGTTACATAAGCTGCCTCTGCCCTTGAACTTGTGATCCTCCTGCCTCAGCCCCCTTGCATCGCTGGGATTAAGGTTTGTGCTACCACACACAGCTTTTTTTTTTTTTTCCCCCAGTACCTGGGGGTTGAATCCAGGGCCTAGCACATACTTTGCAAGTGCTCTACCACTGGGTTGTACTCCTACCCCATTTTTTATATTTTAATTTTGAGTCAGCATCTTGCTAAGTTAGTAGGCTGCCTCTGGCCTTGAACTCATGATTCTCCTACCTTCACCTCTGGAGGTTTTGGGATTACAGGCATGTGCCACCATGCCCAGGGTGGCCTGGATCTCCATATGTAGCCCAGGCTTGCCACAGCCTCCTAAGTGCTAGGGTTACACATGTGTACTACTATGCCCAGCTTCTGTCTGCTAATATTTTGCTTAATATTTTTGCATCAATTTTAAAAAATAATATTGACCACCAATTTTATTTTAGTTTGTCTGCTATCTTAATCAGGTTTTAGTATTTATGTTGTCATACTTCATAAAAAGAATCTGGAAGTCTTTTCCTTCCTTCATTCCTTTGTTTGTTCCTTCCTTCCTTCGTTGTGCATGGTAGGCAAGGTGTCTACTGCTGAGCTACATACTCAGCCCCTTTTTTACTTTTTATTTTGAGACAGGGTCTCACTAAATTGCACAGGCTGCCTCTGGCCTCAAACTTGGGATTCTCCTGCCTCCTGAGTTGCTGGAATTACAGGCATGCACCACTGCTTGGCTTCTTCCTTAAAGGTTTGGTATCATTCCCTGTGAACCTGCCAGAGGCACTGTATATATTTGTACTTCTGTTGGTTCCTTGATAACGGTCTGTCCTTCTATGGAAATTGGTATGTTTTTATTTTCTATTGCTATTAGAATGAATTTTGACAGAATTCTGTTTTCCTAAGAGACTGTCTGTTTCATCTAGGTTTTCAATTTTATTTGTATGAACATATGAAAACTAGTATTTTCTGATTTTTAAACAGGTCCTGAATTTAACAATTGAATTTAACAATTTGACTCAGAATAAAAAATAAAAAAGGGGCTTGGGGTGTACCTCGGTGATGAAGCACTTGCAAAGTATGTGTGAGGCCCTGGGTTCAACCCCTAGCTATCACACACAAAAAATAATGTCCTCTTTCATTAGTTTTCCTTTGTCATCTCTTCCACTTCTTTTTTCTCTTTATTAAATTAGCCAGGGTTTGTTCATTTTGTTATTTTTTTCCAAAAGAGTCAAGATTTTGATTTATTGATCTGTTGTTTTTATACTTCATTAATTGTTGTTGTTGTTGTTGTTAGGTGCTGTCAAGTCGGTATCCGACTCATAGCGACCCTCATAGGGTTTTCAATGGCTGGCTGTTTCAGGATTGCCTTGGGAATGGATTGCAGGCCCTTCTCCCATTTTTGCGGTGCTGGGAATTGAACTCAGGACCTCAGAGACTGCAGCACAGCGCTCTACCAACTGAACTAAATCCCAGCCCTACTTCATTAATATTTACCTTTCTCTTTTGCAAGTGCTGAGCTACATCCCCAGACACTCCCTGTGCATTCTTTTGGTTTCCTTTGCTGTTCTTTTTCTAGCTTTTTAATTTGGGGATTTTATTTATTTTTACTTTTATTAATACGTGTAAAAATAGATTATTTTAGATATAGGTGATTGATGGAGAGGTTTGTGTAATTAATCTTTTCCAAACTTACCTAAAAGAGTTACCTGGGAAGTTTTTTGGTTTGTTTGTTTGTTTAAAAAAAATTCACAGGCTCCACCCTTGGGGAATCTGAATAATGTATCTGTGTTTTTAACAGTTCTCTTTAAGTGGTTACTATCAGCCACATTTTGGGAAACACTGACATAAGTGATTCCCTTAACTATCACCTCCTCACCTGAAAGCATAGTGAGAAGCTGAGAAAGTGCTGGAGTTTAGCACCAAAATGAAGTAAGTCAATGCCTGAATCCAGTGTTTCCTATCTGCAGACCTTGGAAGAGATGAAAATGAACACTTGATAAAACATCTAATGAGAAGATGCAGTTTTATGTGGCTTAGGTGTCTAATTTATTTAAATTTATTTGTCTACATATAAGGATAAAAACATTTTTAAATTTAACTTTTAGTGTAGATATTTTCTCTGAAGAGGTACAGGAATTCAAGGTTGTATATTTTGATGAGCTGAGTTGAAATGTGTTTTGTGGTTTAATGTTATAAAAAGCATTCTCTACCAGAAATGGTTTTCGTGGTTATAGAGTGAGGTCTGTAAAGAGGTGAATCAAGCAGACTTCATGTGCAAAATTGTAAAGCCAAGTTATCAGATGAGACTAAGGTAGATGGTGTGAGCTTGAGGCAAGAAAAGGCTTGGAGCTTGACTCATATGGATGATGTGGCTTTATGGTAGAAAACTGGCTTAGTGTAAATAGTGATGAAGTAAGATAAGATAGGCAGTGTGTTTTGAAGGAGGGATGTCCAACGATTCTGGAATTGAAGTTCTATCTGTTAGGTGAAACTTTTTAATTAAGTCAATGATTTTAATTTGAGAGAATCATCTGGAAGAATCATTTAGTTTGCCTTCTCTCCATTTAGCATTGCCATACTCTAACTATTACAGACTGATGTTCAATTAGCATGTTTTTAGCTGTTCTACTATACCTCTCGTTGCCACATCAAAGTTTATCCAAAGCATTGGCTACCACTTATCTTTGGTTATATAAAATCTTTTAAATTAATCTCTGATATTAAGTTGCTGTTATCCATAAAATAAGAAAACATTCTCCACCTTGTCCCACTTAGCTCCTGAATAAAACCTTCAGGACCTGTCTTTCTTTGGGACTGGCCAGGGTGCTGACCGTGGTGCTGCCTGGGGTACTGTCCATGGTACTGTCCATGGTACTGCCCATGGCATTTGAAAATATAACTGCTTGATCTTTTCTATTTAGGAACATTGACCTTAATTTAAAATGCATTTGAAAAGTACAATCAGTGATGATTATATTTTAATATACTTATTCAAATTTCTTGGGAGTTGGGGTATGACTCAGTGGTGGAGCACTTGCCTAGCATGTGGAGGTCCTAGATTCAACCCCTACCCCTAAGTACCACCAAAATAAACTAAAAAAAAAAAAAAAAAAAAAAACCAAACAGATTCCTCAGTATGAAGAGAATATATATGTGTTATCATGGTATTGTTTGGGAGTCTTTAATGCACGAAACAGTATTACATCATACAATTTTTCTGAAATATACTTTTTTCATTCAATATTATGTTTTCATGGTTCATTCATCCTTATTTAATATAAATTAAGTTTTTATTTTAATAAAAATGCTATACAGTATTCCACATTATGAATACATTACATTTTATTCATTGTTTACCCACCAATCAGTGCTTCTTGATGTTTGACTATTGTAAATAATGCTATAGTATATCTCAGTATAGATTGCTTTTTGGCAAATGTTCAAGATTTTTCCTGGGACAGACACTTGGAAATGGCATTCCTGAATCAGCTTACTCATTTTTATGTTACTATTTCAACCCACAAGTATTTTTTTACTATATGGGGAAATAACTAATCTCTTTTGCATATTAAAGTTACTTACCAAGCCGGGTGCAGTGGCGCATGCCTGTAATCCCAGCAGCTTGGGAGGTGGAGGCAGGAGGATCGCAAGTTGAGACCAGAGGCAGTCTGCGTAACTTGCGAGACCCTGTCTTAAAAAAAAAAAGTAAAAAAAAAAAAAATGGGCTGGGGGTGCAGCTCAGTGGTCCAGCACTTACAAAGCATGCAAATGCCCTGGGTTCAACCCCAAGTACCGCAAAGAAAAAAAAAAGTTATCATATAACATGTATTTTCCAGGAAACGTGAAGAAGGAACAAAGCATTCAGATTGGAGGCAGGAGAGTATTCTGAAACTTTTAGCCAAGATTTGAACATAGTCTTTCATATTTAGTACATTTTGCTATTTTGCTTTTGAAATCTCTAAAATATGTTTGCATCTTTAAGATGGTAAACCAAAATATAAAAATATAAGTACACAAGCAATTTCATTTGAAGAATTTACAGAAAATCCTTGTACTTTACTCAAGTGGCTAGAATATAAGAAATAAATTTAGAATAGAATTTAGAGTATGAATGACTATAAAGACTTGTCTTGTCCAGTTTTTTTGATTACAGATGTGACAAATGAAGGCCCAGAGAGCTGAAATGATTTACCTAGCTTCTAGCAGCATCTGTTGACGCACACAGACTCAAAGTCCCTTTGAAAAGAACAGCTTTGTTTGTAAATGACTCAAATCTTTGCAGCAGGCATTTAATAATGATAGATCAATTGAAAGCTACACTGTAGTGACTTTTCTTTCTTCTGGTTATTTGATCACAGTAACTTATAAAAGCACCATACCTCTTGTCTAAAGTAAACATGAAAAGCCAATCTGCATTACGGTCTACTTTTGTAAGAACTGTAGAAACTCTTATCCAGTATGACTGGGGTTGGAAATTAATTGTTGAGAAATTGGCGAGAGTCATTTAATTGGAGTTTTGCTCCATAGATTAGGGTTCTGTATTGTCTTTTGTGCATAAACTTCAATCACAATTTCCATGTGGGTTGCTTCGAAATGGATGGAGAACCTAGACCTTTTGAAGCATGGTATGGATTTCACCTGTGATCTTTTCTAATTTTCTTGCTCATGCCTAGTTAATGGCATTTTCAAGAAGAAATTCTTCCTTTTTGAAGTTTTTTTCCCCAAAGCTTTCCATGTAGTTTTATAGAATCAATTGTAGAATGTCAATATTTCAAAAATTTTGTATTATTTAATTATAATTACTATAATAAAGATAGCTAGCATAAACAGATTAGAAAATGAACATAGTCTATGTAACTTAGCGAGATCCTGTGTCAGGAAGTAAGCAAAAAAATAATAAAAGGGCTGGGGGTGCAGCTCAGTGGTCCAGCACTTGCAAAGCATGCAGGCGTGAGGCTCCGGGATCAACCCCCAGTACCACAAAAAAAAAAGAAAGAAAAAAAAGAAAATGAACATTGTTAACCCATGATTTGTAGCAACTCCAGTGGTGCATGTGAAGCCTATAGACCTTTAGTACTAGGTGAGCCACAGGCCTGCAGGATAAAAGTTCTGGTGAGTCAGGCCAGTGGAGATTGCTTAAAGAATTTCTCCTGTGCTCTTAAAGGGTCATTGGCACCCTTAGAACAGTGATCTAAAGGGAACACAAAAGAAAAGTGTGTATGCATTAAACCCTACTGAAAAGCAGTGATAGAGTCTTTTTAACTGGACATATTTAAGTTGCCCTGTTGGGGAAACTCAAATACAAAAATCCTCTTGAACTTTTCTTAGTAGATTATTCTACTCTTTCCTAATTATCCCAATACAATATGTTGCAATGTAATATTTTTTCATTAAAAGTTTGTTTATAAACTGGCATTTGTAAATATGCATTTCAAGCTGATTTAAGAACCAGAATTTTTCCTATGGAAATGCTTTTGTAATTATATGTCATTAAGAAAATTAATACCTATTTTTCTAAAAATATATAAACTGTGTGTTGTACAATTAGAGATTTTTGGTTGAATAGTCATTAATATGATATAAAACTATATGTAGTGCTTTAATACTTAAATTTATGCTATTTTAACCTAAAACCTATTTTAGGTTATTTCACATAGCTCAAATTGTTGTTGTTAGGTGCCACTGAGTCAGTATCCAACTCATAGTGACCCTACATACAACAGGCAAAACACTATTGTCAGTGCTCTCTGCTGTTCATAGGGTTTTTAATGGCGAATTGATTTTTGGGAGTGGGTTACCAGGTCCTTCTCCCAAGCCTACAGCACCTGGTGTTCCCAGGCAGTCTCTCATCCAAGTACTAACCAGGCCCAACCCTGCTTAGCTTCCAAGATCTGACAGGATCAGATGCCACAGGGCTACGGCTGCAAGGCATAGCTCAAATTGGACTTTTCTTACCGAAAGCTTTGTGTATATGTTTATCTTTCCTCCTTTGTTATTAGAGAGATCATAGAGGTTTCTGCTGTTGTTTCATTTAAATAATTCATTAATGTGTTAAACACCTAAAAGACACTGTTAGATGCTGTTAGTAAAAAAGACAAGTTAAAACATGACTCTTTCCCTGTTCTACATCTTATACTTGTAATACTTACTATAGTTCCCTGATATAGTAGGTGCTCAGCAAACATATTTGTAGTATTAAAAAAGAACTATCATACTCTTAAATTGCTATAGAGGAAATCCCTCTAGTCAAAATTATTTCTCAAGCTTTTTGCCATACATCTTCCTTTCTTGGGGCAAAAAAATCTGCCCACCTCTCACAATAGCTTTTTCTTGTGTAAAACAAAAATCTTTGGAAGCTATATGCCATGCCAACTCCACTGGGGCTTCCCATGCTGTCACTTTGTGCTCTGTTAAATGAGAAGGAGGAAGATGCAGAGGGAATGTGGGGAAGGCTGTGGTTTTGTAAAAGTTGAAGAAGAGTACTGTTCAGTATTCTACATAATTCAGATGAGGAAGAAAATCTCCATTAATTAGTTAATTTAGCTTTTTTGAGAGAGGGTCGCACTGTGAAACTTGCTAAGTAGATCAGGCTGGCCTTGAACTTGCGTCAATCCTCCTGCCTCAACCTCCTAATTACTAGGGTTATAGGCATGTACCACCACACTGGCTATTATTATTATTATTATTATTATTATTATTATTAGCAGTACTTGGGGGTTGAACCCAAGGCCTCACACGTACTGTTCAAGCTTTCTACCACTGAACTGCAAACCCAAACCCCTTTTTCATCTTGAGAAAAGGTCTCATTAAGTTATGCAAGCTGCCTCTGGCCTCCAACCTGCGATCCTCCTGCCTCTGTCTCCTGTCTTGTTGGGATTACAGGCATGAGCCACCAGGCCTGGCTGTTATTATTTTTAAAGGTAGTGCTTGTCTGTCTCTCCAGTAAAGGATATGCAAAGCCCCCTTTTGGTCAAGTACTGTTAGGATTCCTTTATGCGAAACTTAGTACTAGAAACACTGCAAGTATTGTATTTGGTGTGCCTGTGATTTTAAAAAATGCTTCTTTTCCCCCCTAGTCTCCTTATATACATTTGACAAAGCCAAACAGTGTATTGGCACGATGACCATCGAGATTGATTTCCTGCAGAAAAAACACATTGACTCCAACCCTTATGACACCGACAAGATGGCAGCAGAATTTATTCAACAGTTCAACAACCAGGCCTTTTCAGTGGGACAGCAGGTAGGTTTACCTTCCCTTTTGTTCCTTTCACTTTATAGGTCTTCTAATGCCGTTGTCCAAAATTGATTCTACTTTTGAAGAACTGAGAGGAGCTTTGCATAGGGACAGGAATATCCAAAATGAGTGATAAAAAGTGAGGGAGATGTATTTACTGAACTTATAGGAGTCTTCAGAAAAATTCTAAAGTAGCTTTTAGGTTAAGATGTCATATATGATTATAATTGCTTTTCCTTCTGCAAATTTTGGACCACTGTGGACATATGTATCAAATTTCTTATTTCTTTTCCTTTTGTAGGACATTTGTCTCTGGGATGTCTTTTTATTTCACATATATTTCTGTAGAAAAGTAGTTCTTTTTTTTTTTTTTTTTTGGTTATGGACTTACTTGAGAATCTTAGGA
The DNA here is from genome assembly GCA_007922755.1 of Pedetes capensis. NCBI lineage: Eukaryota > Metazoa > Chordata > Mammalia > Rodentia > Pedetidae > Pedetes > Pedetes capensis. The sequence continues at coordinate 14,019 of VMDO01007658.1, read as the reverse complement.
AAATTGTGTACATATATTTTTTAAGGTTGTTTTTTTTCTTTTGGTGGTACTGGGTGGTGAACCCAGGGCCTCGTGCTTGCATGCTTTACAAGTGCTGGACTACTGAGCTGCACCCGCAGTCCGTTTTTTTACTTTTTGAGACAAGGTCTCACTAAGTTACACAGACTGCCTCTGGTCTCGAACTTGTGATCTTCCTGCCTCTGCTTCCTCAGCCGCTGGGATTACAGGTGTGTGCCACCACACCCGGCTTTATTTAAGTTTTTTATGGAATGCTTGAAGCCTAGGTTTTTCTCTCATTGAAAACATTTGCCAATGTTACTTCTATTTTGGACTTCAGTTAGTATAACATTATTAACCTTCTAAGAAGAAATTCTGTCCTTCTAAAATTTACTTGAAGAGTGAGTTCATAAATTGTGCATTTAAATCATCATTGCCCTTTTGATCTTACCATTACTTTTGTCTCCTTTGTGACTTTCTTATAATCATTCCAGACTCCTTTCACCTATCACAGCTCCATAGCAGTAGTTCTCAAAGTGTGGTCAAGAGGCCCCTGGGAATCCTTGAGACCTTTTCAGGGGATCTACAAAGTCAAAACTATTTTCATACTAGCAGGAAGTTGTATGTCATTTTGCTCTTTTTCTGTCACAAGTGTTTAGTGGAGATCTGCCGAAACTACTTGAAAGGTGGTAGCATAGGGCATTGACTATGGAAGCAGATGTGAGGATCCAGCTGTCTTTTGTTAAGCCAGGCATTAAAGAGACTTGCAAAAATGTGATAGACCTCTCTTCTCACCTCTGGTTTTTGTTTTAGAAAAGAGGTGTTTTTAAAATTAAAAATATTGTATTAACACATAGTAGATTTGTTGTTGTTAATTTCAAATTAGTAAATTTAAAAGATTTTGTTCTAATCTCTAAGATGGTGACTATCAATAGATCTGACCTGTATTATCAAAAACTCTTTGGGGTCCTTAGAATTTTCTAAGAGTGTATAACAATATCCTGAGATCAAAATGCTGGAGAATAGCTGCTCTCTAGCATTCCAGTTGCTAATTACTTGACTTCTCTGCTCTTGCAGTCTCTCCTATGGGAAGATAGATAGGGAAGATAGGGAATGAGAACAGTGATCAAAGGAAAGATCTATTGGACTGAAACGAATGTTACCCTTCCGTCTTTTCTAACTAACAAATCTGGAAGAATAAGACTCTAAAGATCTAGGTTATCCATACATTTTAATATGAAATTTTTGCAAATGAAAACTGGATTATTTATGGACAGGAAAAGAATATAGTATATTTTTTAAGAGAATATTAGAATTGGAATGAACCTTAGGAATTATCTTGTCTAGCGTCCCCTTTATTTTTATTTGCTATTTTATTTTTTTGTAGTACTGGTCTGAACCCCAGCTCTTGCACATAATTTGCAAGAGCTCTACCACTGATTTGCATACACAACCCATTTTTTATTTTTTATTTTGAGTCAGGGTCTAAGTTACATAGGATACCTCTGGGCTCAAACTTGTGATCCTTCTGCATCCACCTGCCAAGTTGCTGGGATTATAGGCATGCACCACCACGTTCAACTAACTTCTTCATTTATAATTGAAAAATTTTAGATCCAAAGCAGGTAAATGATGTGCCCATGGATACATAGCCAAGGACATAGCTGAGATAAGAATTAAACATTTAATAGTGTGAAACATGTTCCAGCCTTTATTTTAGGCACTACAGATCAGCAGTGAACAAAATAGACACAGTCCCTGCTCTTGTAAAGCTTAGTTTCTAGTTGAGGAAGACAGAGAATAAGAAGTGCCATGTACTGTGAAGTTTCCTGATGTAAGGAAGCCTGGATGCTGCACTAGAGCCTCGGGATGCCATTTTATACTCAGTTATCTAGAAAGCTCCCTAGATGCCATTTAGCTGGTGATTTATTGATACCTGTCCATTGCTTTAGGGGCTGTGCTATATTCCTTCTGGATTCCCACATTTTTTAACTAATAACTGTGCTCAGATTGCTTAGCTAAACTTCATTGTTTCTACCTTTGCCTTTAGCTTTAGTACCTTAATAGAAAATCCTTAGAAGAATGTTTAATAGAAAATGCTTTGGTATTTGTAATAATTTTAAACCCAGTAACATGTACATGTCAATAAATCCATGACAGAAAATACTCAAGAATACAGAGAAGTAAATATCTTACCCCAAATCATTGTTCTTAGTATTTATTATCCTTTGCAATAGTTAGTAGTGGCAGGATTGGTTTTTATTTTTACACCCCAGCACAAAGAAGACTTAGCTTGTAGAAGGCACTCGACAGGTATTTGGTGAATGAGCATTCAGAAGCTGCCTCTGCACTTGTATGGCAGGCATTTAGTTCTATTTATAAAAATGGCTGAATTTGAGAGTCACAAACCCAGGCTTGACCCCTAGTACTACCATTTACTGTGATTCTGAGCCCTATTGCCTAGTCTCTTTCTGGACCTCAGCTTCCTCACTAGTAAAACTGGGTAATAACTTCTGTTTCCAAGGGGATTTGTGAGTACTAATTATATAACCTCTAACAGTGTTCAGTACCTAGCACATGATACATGTTAGTTCCCTTTTCCTCTCATTGGCTCTGTGAGTGGTGTGTTTGTAGAGCAAATTGGAAAAGGATATACAGGAGAAAACTTTTTCTGCATTTGGAAAACATTTGTGATGAGATGAGACTCCAGCCATTATATCATGAAGTAATCTTCCTCTCCTTACCACTTTTCTACGTAGCTTGTGTTTAGCTTCAATGAAAAACTTTTTGGCTTACTAGTGAAGGATATTGAAGCCATGGATCCTAGCATCCTGAAGGGAGAGCCTGCGACAGGTAAAAGACAGAAGGTATGCTTTATTTCTAATCTTTATTGGATAATCTTCGTGGTGTGGACTGTACAGATGAATATAATTTCCTGTTCTCTGGCTGAATGATGTTCTTTCTATTGCATACTCTAAGATAGTAGGGAGAAAAATTGCTCTGATAGCCAGCGTTGTTATTAAAATATAACCTAAAATATATTTAAATGCAACTCTAAAGTAATTTGAAATTTGCATATATACTCGTACCTGAAGCCATACCACCTTGGCATCTGATCCAGTCAGATCTCAGAAGCTAAGCAGAGTCAGGCCTGGTTAGTACTTGGACAGGAGACTGCCTTGGAACACCAGGTGCTGCAGGCTTGGGAGAAGAAGCTGGCAACCCACTCCCAAAAAACAATCAGCTGCTGAAAACTCTACGAATAGCAAAGAAGCACTGATACAGTGCCAGGTATGGCACAGTGTCAGAGAGTGTTTCGTCTGCTGTACGTCGGGTCACTATGAGTCAGACCCAACCAGATGGCACCTAACAATAACATATATACTCATAATCTTAGTTGAATGAAGATATTATAAATAAAGAACAAGAGTAATATTGAAAAGATACAGGTATTGAAATAAAGCATGTAGGAACTGTAGAATGTAGTTATGAGAAAAGTAAATGTAACTCAGATGATTGGTTGGAAGATTTGCTTTGCACAGAGAGATTTTATTTTCCCTTAATTTTTAACTTTGCTTTGAGAAGTCTAAAAGTCTTCTGTTAGCCTACTAATTATTATCTTTCTGTGCAGATTGAAGTAGGACTGGTTGTTGGAAATAGTCAAGTTGCATTTGAAAAAGCAGAAAATTCTTCACTGAATCTTATTGGTAAGACTTAGTTTTTAGAAGATTATGTAACAACTAAAGTGATTTTCAAGTGGGGAAGGAGAAAAGGGGCCCTAACTTCAGAGTTCTTATTATAAAGTTGAGATATTTCATATTTGTCAGATGAACTGATGCAAAAGTTTAAAGTCTTCATCTGGATCAATATTATCCAATAGAAACAGAATGTGAAACACATATAATTTTCAATTTCCTAACGGCCACACTAAAAATAAGAGGAAATAGTGAAATAAGTTTGTAACCTTAAATTTTGAAATAATTTTAGGATGACAGATTTCAAAAAATAACTTAGAGAATTCTTGTACACTTTTCACCAGCTTCCCCTGATGTGAACATTATGTATAACCATAGTGCCAGAAAATGAGCCCTCCAGGTTGGAATACCCTCAAAAGATGGCTAGGGAAGAGTTGCCTCCTCAAAGTAGAGTCTATCTTAATGATGGAAATGGAATAAAGCCCCAGGGACCTCCATTTGCTGATGTGGCACATCTCAAAATGCGGAAGAACAGCCGTAAATATCCATTAATAATTGGAATGTGGAGTGTATGTGGTATGAATCTAGGAAAGTTAGAAATTGTCAGAAGGGAAATGGAGTGCATAAACTTCAACATTCTAGGCATCAGTGAGCTAAAATGGATTGGCATGGGCCATTTTGAATCAGATAATCATATGATCTACTATGCTGGGAATGACAAATTAAAGAGAAATGAGGTTGCATTCATAATCAAAAAAGACATCTCAAGATCTGTCTTGAAGTACAAAGTAATATCCATATGTGTACAAGGAAGGCCAGTTAATATGACTGTTATTCAAATTTATGTACCCCCACTAAGGCCACAAATGAAGATAGAGAAGATTTTTACCAGCTCCTGCAATCTGAAATAGATTGAACATGCAATCAGGATATACTGATAATTACTGGTGACTGGAATGCAAAAGTTGGAAACAAAGAAGGTGGCTCAGTAATTGAAAAATATGGCCTTGGTGACAAAAACAATGCTGGAGATCACATGATAGAATTTTTGTCAGACCAATGACCTTTTCATTACAAATGTTTTTTCACCAACATAAACGGCCACTATACACATAGAGGGCTAGAATTTAGCTCAGTTGACAGAGCGCTGCTCTGCAGTCTCTGAAGTCCCAGCTTTGATTCCCAGCACCACAAAAATGGGAGAAGGGTTTGGCAATCCACTCCCAAGTCAATCCCAAAATAATCAGCCATTGAAAACCCATTAAGATAGACTCTACTTTGAGGAGGCAACTCTTCCCTAGCCATCTTTTGAGGGTATTCCAACCTGGAGGGCTCATTTTCTGGCACTATGGTTATACATAATGTTCACATCAGGGGAAGCTGGTGAAAAGTGTACAAAAGTCGGACACGACTCATCAGCACCTAACAACAACACACACATAGAATTCACTAGGTGGAAAATACAGGAACCAAATTGACTACATTTGTGGGAAGAGATTATGGGAAACCTCTATATCAAATGTCAGAACAAGACCAGGTGATGATTATGGATCAAACCATCAATTGCTCTTATACAGGTTCAAACTAAAACTAAAGAAAATTAGAACAAGTGTATGAGAACCGAGGTATGACCTTGAGAACATCCCACCTGAGTTCAGAGACTACCTCAAGAAAAGGCTTGATGCATTAGACACTAATTATCATAGATCAGATGAGTTTCAGCATGGCATCAAAGACATCATTCATGAGGAAAGTAAAAGGTTATTAAAAAGAAAGGAAAAAAAGAAAAGACCAAATTACATGTCAAAAGAGACCCTGAAACTTGCCCTTCAATGTTGAGCAACTGAAATAAATGGAAGACATGATGAAGTTAAGGAACTAAATAGAAGATTTCAAAGGGCAGCTTGGGAAGACAAAATCAAATAATGACATGTGCAAAGAGCTGGATATAGAAAACCAAAAGGGAAGAACATACTCTTTTTCTCAATCTTAAGGAATTGAAGAAGAAATTCAAGCCTCCAGTGACAATAGTGAAAGATTCTACAGGGAAAACATTAAATAATGCAGGAAACATCAAAAGAAGATGGAAGGAATACACAGAGTCATTATACCAGAAACAATTGGTGGATAACCAACCATTTCAAGAGGTTGCATATGAACACGAACCAATGGTACTGAAGGAGGAAGTGGAAGCTGCCTTGAAGGAACTGATGAAACACAAGGTTCCAGGAGTTGATGGAATACCAATAGAGATATTTCAATAAACAGATGCAGCACTGGAGGTACTTACTTGCTTATGCCATGAGATTTAGAAAACATCTCCCTGGCCAACTGACTGGAAGAGATCCATCTTTGTACCTATTCCCAAGAAAGGGGATCCAACCAAATCTGGAAGCTATCAAATGATATCATGAATATCACACACAAGTAAAATTCTGCTAAAGATCATTCAAAAGCCACTATAGCGGTAAATAGACAGGGAACTGCCAGAAAATCAAGCCAGATTCACAAGAGGGCATGGAACCAGAGATATTATTGCTGATGTGAGGTAAATATTAGTCAAAAGCAGAGAATACCAGAAAGATGTCTGTGTTTTATCGGCTATGCATAGGCATTTGATTGGGTGGATCATAAATTATGGATAACACTGTGAAGAATGGGAATACCAGAGCACCTAATTACTCATGAGGAATCTGTACATGGACCAGGAGGCAGTTGTTCAAACAGAACAAGGAAACACTGCCTGGTTTAAAATCAAGAAAGGTGTGTATGTCAGTGCTGTATCCTTCCACCATACCTCTTTAATCTCTATGCTGAGCAAATAATCCAAGAAGCTGGATGTTATGAAGAAGGACATGGCATCACAATTGAAAGGAAGACTCACTAACTTACATGCTGAAAGTGAAGATTTGAAACATTTACAGTTGAAAATCAAAGAACACAGCCTTCAATATGGATTGCGCCTCAGCGTCAACAAAAGTCCTTACAACTGGGTCAGTAGGCAACTTCATGGTAAATGGAGAAAAGATTGAGGCTGTCCAAGTTTTACTTTATTTGGTTCTATAGTCAACACCGACAGAAGCAGCAGTCAAGAAATCAAAAGATGCATTGCATTGGGAAAAGCTGTTGCAAAAGACATCTTTAAAGTGTTGAAAAATAAAGATGTCACATTGAAGATGAAGGTGTGCCTGATTCATGCCATGATTTTCAGTCACATCATACTGTTGTGAAAGCTGGACATTGAATAAGGGAGACAGGAAAAGAACTGATGATTTTGAATTGTGGTATTGGAGATGAATATTGAATATATCATAGACTGCCAAAAGAACCAACAGATCTGTCCTAGAAGTGCAACCGGAGTGCTCCTTGGAAACAGGGATGGCCAGACTGTGTCTTACTTATATTGGACTTGTTGTCAGGAGGGAGCAACCCTTGGAGAAGGACATCGTGTTTGGGAGAGTGGCAGGTCAACAAAAAAAGGGAAAACTCTCAACTAGATAAATTGACTGTCTGCAACTGTGGGCTTAAACACAAGTAAAATTGTGTGCCTGGCATAGAATCGGAGAATGTTTTGTTCTGTTGTACATAGGGTCTCTATGAGTCAGAGCCAACTCAATGGCACCTAACAACAACAATAACAACGACAACATAGTACAATTATCAAAACATGGTTTCATTACTGCTTAACTCAACTACAGACTTTATTTGTATTTTATGAGTTTTTTCCATTGTGTCCTTTTTCTCTTTGGGGATCTCATTCAGAATCATCTGACATTGCATTTTGTTGTTCTGCCTGAGTCTTCTCTAGTCTCTTGACATTTTCTCAGAATTTTATTATCTGTTGTGATCTCAAGAATTGGTCAGTTATTTTATAGAAGGTCCCTTACCTGGTTGTTGTATTAAATGAGATATTACCAATACTTTTATTAATGATTAAGTGATGAATATGCAGTTAAAATCTTTCCAATACATTCAGTTCAGTTGTACTCTTATATTTCAGCCTACTTTATTATATTAAAATAATGTAGCTTAGTCTCTAACAATAGTAACTCACCAAAATAATGGTGCCATTAACTGAATAGTAATTCTTATTTGTGAGTGACTTAGCTATATTCATGTCTTCCCCAATACAAAGTAGAAGGTTTTCATTGCCTGCACACCATAATGTCCAAGGTTACTGCACTTTCTTTAAATGTGTGGGCTTTTGCTTGATCCATAAACTACCATTCCCTCTATTGTTTTATTTTGTTTGTTTGTTCATTTTTTTCACTGTTTGGTTTTTTAGTGTAGCCTAGGCTGGTCAAATTACTCTCTACCCTCCTGCCTCCACCTCCCTGTGCTGGGATTACAGGTATGCACTCGCTACCCTCCTGCCTCCACCTCCCTGTGCTGGGATTACAGGTGTGCACTACCAGGCCTCAGCTTGTTTTTTCTTAATTATAAAATATGCATAGACAGCCACTGGAAAACAACTCACATTCTAAAATTTGATTTTATTTTTATATTTTTTATAACTTTATTTTCTTTTTTGCTTACCATGTTTTAAGCATCTTAACCATACCTTTATGGTATGGTTTTTAATGCCTATATAATCATTTTAATGGATGCTAGATGTATCATAGCCTGCAGCTATAGCCCTGTGGCATCCAATCCCATCAGATCTCGGAAGTTAAGCAGGGTCAGGCCTGGTTAGTACTTGGATGGGAGACCACCTGGGAACACCAGGTGCTGTAGGCTTGGGAGAAGGACCAAGCAACCCACTCCCAAAAAATCAGTCTGCCATTAAAAACCCTATGAACAGCAGAGAAGCACTGACAATAGTGTTTCACCTTTTGTACACAGGGTTGCTATGAGTCGGATACTGGCTTGACGGCACTTAACAACAACAAAGATATGTCATAATCTTATTGACCCAATATATTTGTAAAGTGATTTCCTTGTATTTTATTTTTGTATACTTTTTAAAATCTTATTTCAAGGTAATTGCATAACTTTCATACAATTTAGTTGTTTCTGAGTCATCCATGCAAAGATGTGATTTCCATTGGAAAATGTGGTAAATTTGGCATGCAGTAAATGTGGCCACAAGAGGGCAGTAGAGTGTAAGCAAAATATTTTTGATAGCTTCATAAAGGAAATCATAAATCCAGAAAACTCTTACTGTAAAATTACCACCTACACTTATTTTAATGTGATATTTTCTTCCCTGAATTGGTTAAAACTGTATTTTCGCTTTTTTTGTTCAGAGTATTAAGATACCACATTCTTTGTGTTTGAAATAGTAGATGTGGTTCTCTTAAGTTACTTTAGGTGTCACTCTGACATTTAAATTAGACAGTTTTTATCCTTGTGAGAATTTGTAAATGTGAATTTTGTAATCGTTAGAGCCTTTAGAATGGCTTTAGACTTTTGTGTACATGTGAAGAATAAGCACATAAGATCGAACTTATTCAGTACATCTTCTCAAGCTGAGGGATTATATACTCAATTATAAGCTTACTCTAGATTAATTTATGTATTTTAAAATATACTTGTTTTAGGAGCTTTGAGAGACTGCTAGATTTCTGTTGCATTTCTGGCAACTAGCATTTGTTTTTATCAGATATGTATATGGTATACTTAAAATTAACTAAGTTAATTTGTTTAAGATTAAAGGTTAATGAAATCAAGTTCCATGCATTGGCTACAAACAGACTACAGCACAAAATTAGCTGGTTGTTTTGAAAGTTTATTACTGACTGTAAATGAGAACTATGGTGGATAAAGCAACCTTACCCCTCTTATTAGAAAATTAGCCAACAGTATGTTGTTCATCTTTACATAATAGTAGCTTGTCTTCATTCATCTAGAATGCCCAGGGAGTATCGTCTGTCTTTTTACACTTAATGATGAAGCCCTCTTTTCACGTTTGATTATATTTGTTTGACATAGGCAAAGCTAAAACCAAGGAAAATCGCCAATCTATCATCAATCCTGACTGGAACTTTGAAAAAATGGGAATAGGAGGGCTGGACAAAGAATTTTCAGATATTTTTCGACGAGCATTTGCTTCTCGAGTATTTCCTCCAGAGATTGTGGAGCAGATGGGTGAGTTCAAAAAGAAAATTTGATAAAAGCTTGTATTGTTACAAAATATTAGGTGATGAAGAATCTCTTTTCAATAGTTTTGAAATTATATTTCAGACCCACCAGACTATTTTTCAGTTTTAACTTCTTTGTTTAAAACACAGAACATAAGTTTTCTGAAAAACCCTCAAAATACTTAATTTTATAGGGAACTCATTGAAGTATTTTTGGTTGCTCCATTTATTTAGTTAGTTAGTTTAGAATGTTTTTCCGTAGGGCATGTTTAGAAATCTTACCTGGTCCTAAAGATCTATGAGTCAGGCTTGCCTGCTGAATAACCACTACCTATTAGACTATGGACAGTATTCTGATATTAGCTGCTACTACTTTTTGTTGTGCTATTGCATTACCCAATTAATAAATCTTCATACTAAATGGATACCTGATAAGTTTTTAAATTAGATAAGTTTGATCAAAAAAAAAAACCAAACAAAAAAAAAACAAATGCAGGACATATATATAGGAGTTTCCATATTGCATACAAAAAAATATTCTAATCATGTATTGCTTCCTTCTTGAAGGTTTATTTAATTTATCGGTGTGAAAGACTTTATTTTCCCAGTAGAAATGCTGTCATGACTGTTTTAATATCCATATCATTCATTGGATTGGAATGTTAGCAACAATATCTGAGGAAGGAATTTATAACATTACAGCTTTTGGCAGACTATTAGTGTAAAAACAGGATCCAAAAAGCTGCAGGAATACAAATGTGTTTTTCCCCTCACCATCATCATTCTTTCTCTTTAAATTGCTACTGGAAGATAAAAGTATATTCATCATGGTGGGAATAAGAACTTTCTAGGCACTCAGTGCTTGGATTATATTAGCCTCCTCTTGTTGATAGCTTTTCTGCCTGTTCGCTCATTCTGATAAATTGCAGGCATGGCACACACCTGTTCGCTGGGTAAAGGTCGAGTTTAGAATTGGATTAAGAGAAAATGACAGAGACCCTCATCACCTGAGTTTTATACACCTTGAAATGGCAATAACACACTTTTTTATCTGGAAGATACAAAGGCCAAAGTCCATAAAAAACAGAATTCTTAATTTGAAAAATAGTAAAAAATGTGGTACTTTACTATCTTGGTGATACGTGTTTCGAGGCACAATAAATCCTTAAAGCTTTTAGATCCAGACATGGAAGTGTTACTTGAATATATTTTGGGTAAAAGCAAAGTTAAAAGGATGATTCCAAATGTTCTAATTATTCTTACAAAATACTGTTACTGGTTTCCAGGACTGAGACCTGGGAGAGTGTAATAATTCTGTCACCTTGCAATTGTGTACTATCCAGCCAGCAAATAGGAAAACAACTGCTTCTGTAAAAGCTGTATCCTTGAATTCTATCATAACTAACTTCTCACTGTTGGGAAGTTATTGAGCATTGAGATATTCAGATATCGGTTTCCTGTTTGTGCCTTTTCTACCCCCTGCTCAGGAGGGCCTCTGTCTAAGGTTGGGTAGTTAGTGCATAAAGGAATAAAACTACTATCAGTCAATATGTGACTTTACTAGCTGTCACAGCTTGAAATTAAACAGGTTTGGAATTTATTAGTGATTTTACTCTCTTTCTGATATCTATGTTTCAGTGAGTTGAATCATACTAGTGTGCTTTTTGTTGTTGTGCATGTACTTTTTGACTAAGGACTGTGAACTTGAATTTTGTTTGTGAGTGCTACCGTCCATAGCCTTTCTTATGGATGTTTTCTCTAATATGTTCACACTAACTTAATTTGACAAAAAATGAGCTTTGTCTTTTTTAAGAAGTAATTTTTTTCTCTTTATGACTTTTTACCATTAAGAAGCATGAGTTATCAATGTGATTAGAAAGACAAATAGGGTAAAGCTGCCTTGGCTTTTGAGCTAATTTAAAAATCATTATTTTCTTTATTCTAAATGAAGCTTCTGAGTATGTTTAAAAAAAAAAGTAAAGCTATTTTCTATGGTTTAATGGCTGAGAAAAAATTCTCTTGCAATGCATGTGCCATTATTTTATCTAGTAGATGCTTCTTTTTTCCTTTAAATTCTGAGGGAATTAGATAGTAAAATACTTCATTGTTCTCCAAGAATATGTGGTTGTGACATTCTCATTAGGCTTGGTAAAGGTATGTAAAAGTAAAAACTGCTACATGTGAACAAAATATAAAGTTATACAATTTCTTTCTATGCATTCCTTGTGTTCTTTTACCCTGCCCGGGGGTGGGGGGTGGGGGGAGACAAAATTGGCTGGTTTTTTCCCTCAATGCTAACTAAAGAGATAAAATGGTATATTTTGGAGATTCAATTAGACAGTAGGGGTATAATCAGTTAAATTAACTCAAGTAAGAAATCATGATCAGAAAAGAATAATTTATGTAGGTTGTGGGGCTTTTTTATTTTAAGCAGAAAACTTTAGTTTTGGCCTTACCATGGAGTCTGGAGTTATGTCTTTTGTAAAAAAGAATTTTAAGCAAATAGATTTTTTGCCTCATATATCAATTTTTCAAATTTATAAAGTGACATTTGTAATTCTCTTCTATCACTGTATTTATGAGACTGTGATAACTATGTTTCTAGTAATATAGCGTTTTTTTTGCTTGTAAAACTTCATATTTCCAAAATTAAAGATATAGGTTAAATACATATAGAACGTTGTAGTGAGATTTCAGAAGACTAAATGAACTAACTAGAGGCACACAATTATGCAATAAAACTAGGGATCAGATGAAGTAACACATGTGAAAATAACTGTCATAGAATTTCTAGTATGTTAGTGTCTCTCCCTGAAGAACTTTCAAGTACATAGAATATACCTTCCTGCTTTTGTTGTATTTTAGTAGAATTAAAATCAAGGAAATCCTTAAAAGGAAAAAGAAGTTAAATAAAGCTCTATAGACAAAGAGATAAAGGCTATATGTGGAAGTAGGAAAAGGGATTATTTAGGGGAATATCAATTTAGACTTTTGTTTTTGTTATTGTTTAATCAGTGTAACTATTTAGGTTCTTCTTGTCTGTAGCAATTGGGCCCACTCAGACCCAAGTGGGATAGCTCTTCCTTGGAAGCATGTGAAAATAGCAAAGAAAACTAGACTTTACTTGCGCTTAGTGAATACCAAGTAGATATTTAGTTAGAATGTCTCCCAGACCCTATAATGGTAGCTATTTAATTAAGAATCACCTTAAGTCCTTGCTTTGTGGGAGGATAGCAGCACCATCTGAGTCCTAGGGTAGACATGGGAGCATCAGAAGCTGGAGTCTGTTTAGGTGAAAAAATTCAGCAACTGATTGTTGTCCTTGAGCATTTCCAACTGTCAACTGAATATATCATTCTTTTCAGACATTTAATATACTTATTCTCCTGTGGAGAATGCTTATGATAAATAAATGATTAATTAACTCAGTTTTCTTTGCAAGCCTTTTGTTGACAATGAGTGTTTCAGCAAAGGAACTTCATTTTTCAGCATCCCTGGCAATAATCTCTAAACTGTAAATGCCAAGGCGAAAAAACCAAGTCCTTTTCAATGAAGACTGAAATAATTGCTAAAGAATTGTCAGCATCTCTTAATGTAATCTTGGGAATAGGTTTGAATTTACCCAAGGATAGGAGCTTTGACAGAAAACCCAGAAGGAAAAGGGCATAGAGACGAAAGGCCTCAACCTCATTCTGCCTTTTTGGGGATCTGTGAGCCCTGGACGGCCAGGCCACCTAGTGGGGAGGAAAGCCCCTTGTTATAGTCTTGTGTCTTCGTTCTTTGAAACTGATTGCTGTGTTCTTTTTGGTCTCCTTTTCCCTGTGCCGTTCTCTCTAAGCCCATTTTCAATTTGTATTTTTAAGATTCTTTTTGAAATTCAACAGGGAAGTAACTCTTTTCTGATATAACTAAAACTGCAATTCCTCTATGAAATAGAGCAGCAGAGAAGATAAGGAGCCTTTCGATCACACCCAGACATCTTTCACATGCTAAGAACAGTGCAAATAAAACATAGTGGAAGAAAGGGCACCAAGGTTTTGTGCATGCCATATTTGGGAGAAAGGGAGTTCTTACTAAGATTAACATAAACACTGACACTCTTAAAATGCATTTTCACACCCCTACTCATGAGGAGAGATTGCAATTTAAATGGGGGTTAAGACATCTAGCCGAACTCCAGGGCTCTGTAAAAGGAACCCTAAGGCTAAAGAGCTTATCTGAAATTTGAAAAAAAAAGGGGGGGGGGG
>VMDO01007657.1:73619-89807 GCA_007922755.1 Pedetes capensis | reverse complement strand
TCTCTTTTTTTTTTTTTTTTTTTTTTTTTTTTTTTTTTTTACTTTTTGAGACAGGGTCTCACTAAATTACGCAGACTGCCTCTGGTCTCAAACTTGTGATCCTCTTGCCTCCTCTTCACAATCACTGGGATTACCAGCATGCTCCACCATGCCCAGCTCCATCCCTCTAACTTTTATTAATCATTTGTACCTCATTTGGTAGGGAAAATATGCCAATATGTATTTTCTAGAGGAATACAGGTGTTAAGCATTGCGCTGTGACATTATACTAGTTGATATCATGAGCATGAGCTTTAACAAGGATATGAAGAGAAAAGGGAAACAATATGGTGTTGTATTACAGAGCTATGGACTAGGAACCAGGACACAATCTCTGCCATGATCTAACAAACTACTTAGTCATCCAAGCCTCAGTTTTGGTTTTATGTGGGAAAAAACAACAGTAATTGGCCAGTATATAGAGTATTTTGAGGAATTTAAGGATGAAGATAAACTAACATTGTCTCAGTTATCATATAATCCATACAGATTGGAAATATAGTTAGCTGGGCATAAATAAAGTTACTTCTTGCTTCAGAAACACTCAACATAATTCTAGAAAAAAATTCCAACATCTTGGAGGGCATAGTGGCACCCCTGTAATCCCAGCAATTGGGGAGGTGTAAGCAGGAGGGTCACAAGTTTGAGACCAGAGGCAGTCTGCATAATTTAGCAAGACACTGTTTCAAATAGAAAAATTAATGGACTGGGGGTGCAGCTCAGTGGTACAGCACTTGCAAAGTATGCAAGTGCAAGGCAGTGGGATCAAACCCCAGTCTGAAAAAAAAAATTCAAATTATTTAGCACGCCTGGATTGGCCTTTTGAAAATTGGCTTTTAATTTACTTTGGTAATTTTGTCTTCTACCACCAACCATAGCAAAATATTACTAATTTCTGTTGATGTGTTATGTTTCATTTTTCCATTTGTATTTTTGTTAGGTGCTGTCATGTCAGGTTCAACTCATAGCAACCATATGTACAGGATATTGAAACACTCCACAATTTGTAACAGGGAAATTATATTATTTATGTTTAAGCTCATTGTTGCAGACACTGTGTCAATCCATCAAGAGGAGCATTTTCCTTTTTTTTCTTTCACCCACCACTCTCCTAAACATGTCCTTCTCCAGAGTCTGGTCCCTCCTGACTACATGTCCAAAATACATAAGATGCAATCTAGCCATCCTTGCTTGCAAGGAGCACTCTGGTTGCACTTCTTCTAGGAGAGATCTGTTATTTCTTTTGGCAGTCCATTGTATATTCAACATTGGTCTCAGGCACCATAACTCAAAACATCAATTCTTCTCCTATCTTCCTTGTTCAATGTCCAGCTTTCACAAACATATGATGCAATTGAAAATACCATAGCGAGAGACAGATGCAACTTCTTCTTCAGGGGACATATTTACTTTTCAATATTTTAAACAGATCTTTTGTCAAAGCTTTTCCCAAAGCAATGTATCTTTTGATTTCTTGACTGCTGCTTCCATGTGTGTTGACTGTAGAACCAAGTAGAGCAAAACTGTGGACAACCTCAATCTGTTCTCCATTTATTGTAAAGTTGCATACTGACCCAGTTGTAAGGATTTTTGTTTTGTTGATGTTTAGTCACAATCCATACTGAAGGCTATGTTCTTTGATGTTTATGAGTATATGTTTCAAATCCTGTTCACTTTCAGCAAACAGACTTGTGTCATCCACATAATGCAGGTTGTTAAGGAGTCTTCCTCCAATCCTGATGCCACATTCTTCTTCATAACATCCAGTGTCTCAGATTATTTGCTCAGCATATAAATAGAAGAGATATGGTAAAAGTAAACACCCTTGATGCATGCCTATCTCAACTTTAAAACAAGCAATGTTTCCTTGTTCTGTTCTAACACTTGCCTCCTGGTCCATGTAAAGATTCCTCATGAGTACAATTAGATGCTCTGGTATTCCCATTCTTTGACGTTATCTATAATTTTGTTATGATGCACACAGTCAAATGCCCTTGCATAGTCAATAAAATACAGATAAACGTCTTTCTCATATTCTCTGGTTTTGACTGATACCCATCTGACATCAGCAATGGTGTCCCTGGTTCCCTGCCCTCTTCTGAATCTGGCTTGATTTTCTGACAGTTCCCTGTCTTTATACTGCTGCAGTCAATTTTGAATGATCTTTAGTAAAATTTTGCTTGCAATTGATATTAATGATATTGTTTAATATTTTCCACATTCAGTTGGATCCCCTTTTTTGGGAATAGGCACAAATATGGATCTCTTCTAGTCACTTCGCCAACAGGTAGCTGTTTTCCAAATCTCTTAGCATAAACATGTAAGCACCTCCAGTGCTGCACCTATTTGCTGAAACATCTCTATTGGTACTCCATCAATTCCTGGATCCTTGTGTTTCACCAATTCCTTCAAGGCAGCTTCTACTCCTCCTTCAATACCATTGTTTTCTGATCATATGCTACCTCTCAAAATGCTTGGTCATCCACTGATTCTTTTTTCTATAATGACTCTGTGTATTCCTTCCATCTTCTTTTGTTGTTTCCTGCATTTACTATTTTTCCTGTAGAACCTTCCATTTTTGCCACTCGAGGCTTGAAACTTTCTTTGATTTCTTAATCTTAAGAAAAACTAAGTGTGTTCTTCCTTTCTGGTTTTCTGTTTCCAGCTCTTTGCACATGTCATTAAAATATTTGGTTTTGTCTTCTCAAGTTGCTTTGTTTAGTTCCTTAACTTCATCATGTCTTCCTTTTATTTTAGCTGCTTTACATTTTCCCCATACTTAACTCTAATAAGCGTTTATAAATTAATTAATGAAGAAAATCATTTCAGAAACACAATGATGCCTGATAGAAGGTATTGGACATATATGACAATTAAAATTTGCTACAAAAAATAAGAAGATGAAGAGAGTAACTTGTATGGGAGAAAAATTTTGTTAAAAATATATCTGAACTAAAAGAGGTCAAGTAAAAGATCAAGCAGAACTTCTGGCACTGAGGGGTACATAAAACATTAAAGACAGCCCAACTCCTAGCTAAATTAGCATAAATTGTCATATTAAAATCCTGTTTACTTCAGTTATTATCCACTTCAATGTCTGAATTTTAACAAGAAATTTACAAAGCATACAAAACAACAGAAAGGAAAACAAAATCACAGTATGAAGAGAGCTAGAATCAGAACTAAACTAAAAAATGAAATATTTTTCTGAATGATCAGAAAAGATATTTAACTATGTTTAATATGTTTAAAGCATTAATATTAATAAAGTAAAAAATGTAAAAACATAGGTAAGATAGGTATTAATCTACAAATTATAAGAAAAAATCAAAATGATGGAATTTTTTAAATGAAATACATATGAAGAGTGCTTTCAATGGGCTTATAGGTTGACAGGACCCTGCAGAAGCAAGAATCAGTGAACTTGAGGACAATTCATTGGTAATTTCCCAGGAGGCCTGTGAGAATTTCAAGGACTATAACACAGAAAGAAAGAAGACACTAGGGGAGAACTTAGAGAAAATCAAGCACAAGAAGTATTTGTGATAATAACAGCTAAGAATTTTCCAAAATTAATTACAAACACCAAACCACAGATCCAAGATGCTCAGGGAACTTGCAGTACAAACACTAAACAAACAAGCAACTCACAAAAAACCCTACACTTCTATATTCAGGAAAATTGTCCTTCAAAAGTAAAGACAAAATAAAGTTGTCTTATTCTTTGTGTCTCAACCCACTCCAGAAGAAATCCTGAAGTAATCAGCCACTGCAAACCCTATGAGGGGCACTTGGAGTTGGACCCTACTCAACGTCACCTAACAACAACAACAATTGCCTCTCTCTCTCTCTCTCTCTCTCTCTCTCTCTCAACACGTGCTACTCTCCCAGTGAAGAATTCATCATCCCTATACTTTATTTGCAAGAAATATTACAAGAAGTACTTCAGGCTGAAGAAAAAGATGTAGGGCAGAAACTTAGGTCTACAAACAAGGAAAATTGTCACAGAATAAATTAGAGCCAGGGGCTGTAACGCACATTTATATTGCCAGCAACTCCAAGAACGTAGGCAGAAGGATCACTGGCTGGAGACTAGAAGAATCTGCATAACTTTGGAAGACCTAGACACAAAATTTAAAAAAGGGGCTAGGAGCATAGTTCAGTGGTGGAGTGTTTGTTTAGGATATGCCAGGCCCTGGGTTCAAGCTGGCAGTACTGAAAAACCAATTAAGATAAAATATTTTTTCTATGAATTGATTTAAATGATAGCTATTTAAAGTAATTATCTACAGGCATATGACCTTGGTTTCTGATGCCATCTGATCTTGGAAACTAGCAGGGTCGGTTCTGGCTAGTTCTTGGTTGGGAGACAGGCTGAGAATACTGGGTGCTGTAGGCTTTGGAGAAGGATCTGGCAGCCCACTCTCAAAACCATCAGCCATTGAAAACTGTATGAATAGCAAAGAAGTACTAACATAGTGCCAGGTATGGCAAAGTGTCAAGAAGTGTTCATTCTGTTGTACATAGGGTAGCTATATATTGGACCCAACCTAATAGCACCTAACAACAGCATCATTTAAAATAATAATAGTATTGATGTGTGCATTGGGTCATTACAAATTATGGTCAAATGAAATAAATAAGAACAATGCCAGTAGAAGGGAAAATTCAGGTTACTTGTTATAAGGTACCTACGCTGCATGTAAAACAAAACCTTTTAAAGTTTGTTTTATTTTTGGTTTTGGTTTGTTTATTGCTATACTTGGGGGTTGAACATGGGATCTTGCACATATGTTGCAAGTGCTCTACTATTGGGCTGCACCCCTAGTCCATTTTTTATTTTTTAACTTGAGACAGGGTCTCACAAATTTATGCAGGTTGCCTCTGGCCTCGAACCTGCGATCCTCCTGCCTCCACCTTCAGAATGTGCGAATTACAGGCGTGTGTTATCATGCCTGGCTTCCAGACCAGTTTTTATTCTTTATTCTGAGTCAGGATCTTGCTAAGTTACATAGGCTGCCTCTGGCCTCAAGCTCATAATCCTCTTGGCTCTGCCTCTAGAATTGCTGGGATTACAGGTGTGCACCACTAGTCTAGTAAATTTTTTTTGCAAGGAAATATAATTGATCTGTAAAGAGAGTAATAAAATAGAACTGTTGGTGGCAATGGGAGATACAGATCAGCTCTGTGGCTTTTAACTTCAGGAGCTCCCAGCTAGGAACCTCCACTCAGGTGAAAGACTGAACTTGGCTCTGTTACAGAAAAGAAATTCAGGATAAGTTAGAGTGAAACAAAGTTTGTGAGTTTCTTGTAGTTGAATTTCTTGAGTCTCAACTAGCAAGGCTTAAACCAGATCCCAGGGTGAGGGCTCTTTTTCTTTCTATGTCCCCTTAATTTCCCCCCTCTTTCTATCGTGCCTTAAAAAATAAAATAAAATCACCAATTACAGCCAGAAAAGAGAGAAAGTGATAAGGGAAGAGGGAAAGAGAAGAAACAAAGTGTAAACACAACAAATAAACAACAGGTACAATGCTACCTATTAGTCAAAGTATATCAGTAATTATCCCCAAAATCTTAAGAAGTAGTAGATCATCTCAAAAGGCCACTATCTTTTAGAGAATTTAAATTAGTAATTGATATCCTGAAGAAATCACCAGGTCTAGAAATTTCCACTGCTAACTTCTAAACATTTAAGAAAGACATGGCAACAATTTCTCTCTATCTCTTATAACAATAGAAGCAGAGGGAATACCTCTCAGTTCACTCTGTGAAGCTAGCATTATCCTACTACCAAAACTAAAGATTTCACAAAAAAAACCTATAGACCTATGTCTGTCATGAACATGGACGCAAAAATCCTCATTAAAATATAAGCAAATTGAACGTAATAGTGTATAAAAAGAACCATGTAACAAAACCATGCAGTATTTATCCCTGGCATGCAAAGCTGATTCAAAAATCAATTATGGCGACACATCACATCAACAGACTAAGGTAAAAATCAATGCTCATATTAATCAATGTAGAAAAAGCATTTGGAAAAAACTCAAAGCCCACTCATGATTATAACAAATGACAACAAAAAATAAACTCTCAGAAAAGTACAAAATTGACAGCAACATTCTCAAGTCAATGAACAACACCTGCAGAAAAACTTACATCTAAAGTCATACTTTGTAAACCAGGCATGGTGGTGCATGCCTTTAATCTCAATGATTTGGGAGGCTGAGGCAGGAAGACTGCAAATTCTAGGCCAGAGGTAACTTTCATGATTTAGTGAGATCCTGTCTTCAAGTAAAAAATAAAACAAAATAAAAAGTGTGCTGGAGGTACAGCCCAGTGATAAAGCACTTGCAAAGTATGTGTGAGGCCCTGGGTTTAACCCCCAAGTACCACACACACTAAATAGAGTAAAGTGTAATAAAATAAAATAAAATGCCAATTGGATACTTTCCCCTAAGATATAGAACATGAAAAATGGTTCCTTTTAACCACTCCTATTCATTCTTGATCTATAGCCATACCATCCTGGCATCTGATCCTGTTGGTCTTGGAAGCTAAGCAGGGTTAAGTCTGGTTAGTTCTTGAATGAGAAACTGCCAAGGAACATTAGATGCTATTGGTTAGCGAGAAGGACCTGGGAGCCCACTCTCCAAACAATCAGCCACCAAAAACCCTATAAATAGCAAAGAAGCACTGACAATAATATTGGTCATGACACAGTATTGGCTAGTGTCTGTTATGTTGTACATAGTGTTGCTATGAGTTAGACTTGACTCAATGGCACCTAACAACACCAACATTCATCATTATACTAGATAATGCAATAAGACACAAAAATAAACTAGTTATAACTAGATAAACTAGTTATAAACCCTGTGAAGGAAGACATACATTGTCTTTATTCACAGATAACATGACTTTCTAAGTCACAAATAATAAAGAAATTAAATGCTCTTGGAATTAATAGCAACTATAGCTAGATCATACAATATAAAATTATATAGAAAAATTATTTTCTTTTCTGTATACCAGCAATCAACAATAACAATTTAAAATCACAAAACCTTCAGCAAAAGAACTAAAATAAAATGAAATGGTTAGATATAAATCTAACAAAAATTTGTATATGCTCTATTGATGAAAAGTTACAAAATGTATGAAAGAATCAGAGATCTAAACAAATGAAGATGCTAAAAAGTTTTTCCCTAAATTGTTGTACAAGTTTGTCACCATTTCTTATCAAGTACGACTTTTGTAGTTACACACAAGGCTATTCTAGAATTTAATTGGAAACATAAAGTAGAATGGCTAAAATAATTTTTAAAAGAAGTAAAAACAGAAGAAATAATGCACACCACATAAAGACTTTTTATATAGCTAAAGTAACCAAGGCTTGTGTCAGTGGAGGGATAGACACATACATCATTCAACAAGATATCTTCACATTTTTTGCCCATTTAAAAAGACCTAATCACATACATAGGCTGGGAGTTAGCTCAGTTGGTAGAGTGTTGCACTGCAGTCTCCAAGGTCCCGAGTTCAATTCCCAGCACTGCCAAAATGGGAGAAGGACCTGGCAATCCACTCCCAAGGCAATCCCGAAACAGCCGTTGAAAACCCTATGAGGGTCGCTATGAGTCAGATACTAACTCGATGGTACCTAACAACAATCACATACATATTCCCTAGACCTTTTTGTCCTTATTTTCCTAATTATTAGATTAAAGAACTGGGTACTATTATCTAGCAAAGCTGATGCAGCCAACCAATCATCACATGCCTAGAAGCATACCAGGGATTCTGTAGGAAAATCAGTTTAGCACAGTCAGAAGTTAAGAAATGAGGAGGATAATGAAGCAATTATTTGACAGTTTTTTCTCTTTGAGAGTTTACTTCTGGCTAAGGCAAAAGTAGGTCATCAGATATATACTTCTTTTACTTTTTCCATGTGTCATGCACAATTGCAGACTCATTCACTTTCTATAGCATCTCAGAATAGATTGTTTTTGCCTCATTTTAAATGAGTAATTATGGCAGAGTTACACAGGGGAAAAGAGAGGCAAATGTAACAGTCTGGCTCCATTTTCTGGTTTCTTCACCATAAACAGTAGTGCATCTCAGGTGAAAAGTTTGATGGTTTGCCAATACATAGGCTGGGAGCCTCCATTTTTATTTGTTTTATTTATCACTCAGTTTCAACTCTGTTGGCTATTCTACACCATTGTCATTGCAGCAGAGGGGTGTATTGCACATTGGCATTGGTGATAAGTAATTGTGTATAAGTAATTGTGTGATAAGTAATTGGTGGTAAGTAATTGTGTCAATTAACCCTGCCTTCCATGAATAAGAGCGGGTGTAACAGAAGCTTGTGGAAGACAACAGTTTTTAATTTCTGTTCTAGATCTTTCACTTTAAACGATCAATTGACTATTTGATAAATGATTTCCAAACTCAGTTTCATTTCCAACCTTAGGAATACTTTTATTATTTACCCATGCATCCTGGGGTTAACACTCCACAACCTTCTGAAGAAGACCACTTGAAAACCCTTATCATATACAACTTCTGTGCTCTGGAAAAACACCATAAAATACAACCTCTCCCAGCTCTGCTCCATTACGGTACTCCTGATCTCCTCTTGTCTACTCTCTTGTCCTTGCCTATGAACCAGAGGTTACATATCCCACAGAGAAGCAAATTAAGTTTGAATAATGGAGAATCCTAAATAACAATTTGGAGGAAGTGTGTACTTTCTCCTGCAGGCAATCCAAGAGTAGTTAAATGTTTCTGTGCAAAGAAGGGCTATATTTTACTTGTTTCTTAATAGAGTAGTTCATCCCAAATATACCAGATACGACACATATGACCTTTGGAATACTTAACTAGCTTTTAATCGTATTTTTATTCTATTTTATTTCATTTCAATACAAGTAGGTCTCCTAGGTAACCCAACCCATTGCTGATTAAGCAGGAGAGATTTCTGCAGAGGCTATCAGAGAGAAAAGGAATTACAGTGAATACATTGTGCATTATAGATGAGGAGACAGAGCTCTTGAAAAATTAAAATTACTCAAAACGTCTTTACAAAGAAAATCTCTTGAGATTTCATTCTTTCCTCTATTGTCTTTAGGTATGACCATCTCAAAATGCTATTTTCCTAAAAGCATTATTTTCTGAGGAGGAGAAAGGAGTACGTATGTTAGGTACCTTGTACCCAAAATAGTATCATCCAAATCATAAGAAAAAATGACTAGCTTAAAATTCAAAGACAGAAATTAAAAACTGTTTATTGCTTAAACTCCAAAGTGAGGAGATATTTTTCATCCTGAATTGACTTAAGACCAATGAGATGAAATTCTTTAACTTCCCATTTCAGTATTAAATGTGAAATTGTGCATACATGTACTCTAATTAAAATCAGTAACATTTGTTTTACAGAACAACTTTCTAGAGAATAACTTTATAGGCTACCATGATTAGCCTTTATTTTAATGTAAGATTAAATTGTATAGTTTTTCTTCATTGCTTTTCTGCTGGAAGAAAGCATAACTGCATCAAGTATTTATATGAAGTGTTAACTTCAATAACCACACTTGCTCAAAATGTGAAATTATGTTTTTTTCAATCGTTATTTTTGACAGTTACTTGCAAAACTAAAACAATAGAAAGAAGTGAAAAAGTAAATATCGTAAAACATCCTTTGTACAGGATACATATTTTATTTGCAAGAAATTGAAGATACTTCTTTGAGCATAGGTTTCAGCTTGTGTAAATTGGAGAAATATGCCTACCCCACAATGTACTTATTACATGAACAAAATAACAATGTTGATGTATGTGATTCACGTGAGACACAAAATATAATAAAGATTGATATGTTTTACTTTCTGTCCACATGATATAATGTCTCTCAACTTTGCTTAGTTTTTATCTTTGGATTAGGAAAATTGTGTTAATATGAATTTACTATCTATGTATAATATATTTTTATTAACATGTATTACTTATACATATTAAAGAGGCTAATTATGATATTTCCAATACATGAATGCAGTGTGCACTCATCACATCCAGTCACTATTTCTTCTCATGCACATATGTTGTTGTTGTTATTGTTAGGTGCTGTGCAGTCGGTATCCGACTCATAGCAACCCTACATACTATAGGTGAAATACTTTTGTCAGTGTTTCTCTTGTTATTCATGGGGTTTTCAATGGCAGATTGATTTTTGGGAGTACGTTGCTGGGTCCTTCTCCCAAGCCTATAGCACCTGGCATTCCCAGGAGGTCTCTCACCCAACTGCTCACCCTGCTTAGCTTCTGAGATCTGATGGGATCGGATGCCACAGGGCTATGGCTGCAGGCATTTGACCTATAGTATAGTTTAAATATGATGCTTCTTTGTGGATTTTTTTTTTTTAGTCTGGATAATCTGTCCATTGATGAGAGTAAGGTGTACAAGTCCCCTGCTATTAGTGTATTGGAGTTTATCTTTCCCTTTGGTTTTAAGTGTTTTACAAAATTGAGTGCTCTAACATTAAGTTTATATAAATTTACTACCATTATATCTTCTTGAATTGATCTCTTGATCAATAGTGTGACCTCCTTTGCCTTCCTGTACATTCTTTTCCTCAAAGTATATTTCATCATGTAAAAGTGTAAGAATTCCTGCTTCATTTAGGTTTCTATTTGCTTGGAATATCATTTTCTGTTTTATTTTTCAGTGTGCATTTCTATACTGGAGAAGTGAATTTCTTGCAGACAGCATGTTATAGAGTCTTGTCTTTTAATCTATTCAGCCAGGCTCTATCTTTTAATGAAGAATCCAATCCATTTAGGTCCAGGTTATTATTGACAAGTAAGTACTTCTATTTTTAAAAAAATTTATTCTAATTCTTTTTAATATTCTTTGTTCTTTCTCTCTTGTTCTATTTTGTGGTTTTATAGTTGATTATATAGATAATGGGAAAAGGACCTGGCAATCCACTCTCAAGGCAATCCCGAAACAGGCAGCCATTGAAAACCCTATGAGGGTCGCTATGAGTTGGATACCGACTCGATGGCACCTAACAGCAGCAGCTAACATATAGATAATGTTTAACGTTTTCTATTTCTATGTTAAATATGTACTCTCTAGTGAGATTTACACTTTAAAATGTTTTCATAGTAGTAAGTATCCTTCTTTTCATTATAGATATAGAATTCCCTTAAGCATCTTTTGTAAGGCTGGTCTAGTGTTCATAAATGTCTCCATGCTTTGCTTATCTTGGAAGGTCTTTATTTATCTTTCTCTTCTGAAGAAGAACCTTATTGAGTATAGTATCATTGATTGAGTATAGCATTCTTGGTTGGCAACTTTTTCTTTCTAGATGTGAAATATGTAATTCCATTCCTTCTTGCCCTGTATGGTTTCTGCTGAGAAATCTATTGTTAGTCTAGGGGTTATATTCCTAAATTTGATTTGGTGATTTTCTTTGGCACATTTTAAACTTCTTTCTTCTCTTGTACTTTTGACAGTCTGATATGCCATGGTGAACATCTTTTCCAGTCATGTTTGTTTAGGGTCCTATAAATCCTCTGTATGTGGTAATCCCTGTTTTTCCAAGATGAGGTGAATTTTCTGCTATTATTTTATTGAATAGATTTTCTATGCCCTTAGTTTTTTCCCCTTACCTTGTGGCACTGTGTAAATAAGGATGTTTGTTCATACGATGTTCCACAGGTCTTTAATACTCTCTTCATTCTTTCATTTCTCTTTTTTTTCTGACTCAAATATTTCAAAAGGTATGTCTTCATGTTCAGGTAGTTTTTCTTTCCTCTTGATCTAGTCTGTTTTTGAAGCTTTCAAATGTAATTTTTTTTTCAGCCACAGTTTCACTATGTAACAGATTGGCCTCAATGTTGTTGTATGTCCACTGTGTTTTTATTTTATATATTGAGCCCTTTATTTCTAAGAGTTCTCTTTGGTTCTTTTTTGAAGTATCTTTTTGTGGGGTGGTACTGGGTGTTGAACCCAGGGCCTCACTCTTACATGCTTTGCAAGTCCTGTACCAGTGAGATGCATCCCCAGCCCTTTTTTACTTTTTGCAACAGAATGTTGCTAAATTATGCGGGCTGCCTCTGGTCTAGAACTTGTGATCCTCCTGCCTCTGCCTCCCGAGCCAGTGGGATTACAGGTGTGCACCACCACGTCTAGTTGAAGTATTTTTTTGTTGCTGTTGTTGCTGAGTTGCTTATTCATAGACTGCATACTGTTCCTAATTTTATTTAACAATTCACCTGTATTCTCTTGGCTCTCATTGAGCTTTTTTCATAATTATTCTTTTAAACTCTTCATCAGACATTTCATCCATTTAAATTTTTTGGAGTCCTTTATGAGAGAGTTATGTATTTTGAATGCATCATGTGACTTTCTTTTTCAAATTTATTAGGTTTTTACCTTGAGCTTTGTGCATCTGGTCCAAGAGATATCTCTATAATTTTCATTGATGGCTTTCTTAGTAAGTGTCTTTCTCTTGAGAGTGTGTCTTAGGGTGTTAATTTGTTAAAAAAAATGTTGGTTTTATTTTGCCTGAGGTCATAGCATAGTCTCTCTGAAACTTCTTTGGTAGTGATTAATGACTTTGGACTCAGTATATCTCATGGCAGTGTCTCTGTGGGCTGTACTAGATAGACTGCACTCTAGCAGTTCAGGCAAGTGTGGTATAGACAGCAGTGGATGTAGAGTCTTCACTTGGTGATTCTTCCTACAATTGGAGTGTTGACGCTCCAACAGTCTGGTAATGGGGGTTTCCTTGGGCACTATCAAAGTTAGTGCCTCTTCTAGAAAGGGGCTCTGACACTGGTGGCCTGAGAAGTGGTGTGGGGCCTGAAATACTTGTCTCTGACTAGTCAGGAATAAGGAGGCTGATGCTGTTTGGGGATAGGTGGTGACAAGAACCAGAGAACTCCCTTTGTGGCATTCACACCCAGTCCTGACAGCAGTGGAAAGGCACACAACATGGGAGATCAAGAAAGAAACAGGAATCATGAAGTTTCTCTCTACTACTTCAGTGATGGTGCTTACCCAAGAGTAGGCCACAGCCAGAATCAGAGCAAGTTCCTCTTGCAGCCTTCTTTGGCTCTGTGCTCCTGGAGGTGGGGATGTTGTTGGAAGCACAGAATTGCTGAAGCCCACCTCAGCATATCCCTGTGAGCAAGACAGCAATGGGAACCCCAGGTCCTCCTGCCACCCTATCAGTAACAGGTACCTGAGTGTAGCACAGGGAGAGAGATAGCAGGCACCTTTAGTCCTGGCATATGGACAAGGCCACACACAGCTGGCCACACACTGATATGGACATTAAAAGTGGTCCCCTCCACTGTCTATGTCATAACATCCATCCCCTACATTGCAAAGCACACAGTGAGCTCAGGTCACAGTGATTCTGCTGGGCAAAGTTAGGTTTGTGAGGCGTTACAATAACTGGAATCTCAGAAATGGGACTATGCTGGGGCTTCCAACCTGTAGAGCAACCTAAACTCAGACAGTGGCTCACATTTCAAGATGACATCTGGCTACAGCACCCTGGGGGATTGTTGACAGTTGTTGTAAGAGACTTTTTGACAGAAAGACTCCTGTGCAGATTTCAGGTTACATATTTAGGTGTGCTGCAAGCTTGTGGTGATTGTAAAACTTTACAGTAGCTGGGATTGCCAGCATCTGCACTGATAGAGTTTTCTAGGACTCTATCTTTCACTCTTCCCCTATAAAGGGGAGACTCGTCCTCCCCAGCTTTGGAGCCAGTGTGGCTGGTGTCAGAATATCTTGTTTTTCTTATGATGCTGTTACCTCAGGTCCCTGAATCTTACAGAGGTTCTAGTTTCTTGCTTTCCAGTGTTTTCTCATGGACATTCCCTTCAAAATGCAGCTATAAACCTGTTACCTTGATTCTTTGTGGAAAAGGTGAGTGCTGGGTACCTCTGTTTTAATTAATTAAGATAATAATGTATCCCATTGATTTTTCCAATCTTCCCCAAAGTTCAGAGACAGGTTTTCATTTTGTCCAAGCCCCATTCTCATCACTCATATACCCATTACCTGGAGTTAATTCCATCTCCTTTCTGGGAAGATGTAACAGAACTAAGGGATGTTTATAGATGTATCCTAGCATTATTTCACATATCTTCAGAACCCAATGTTTCTGTTTTATAGTTTAAGATTATAAAATGAGCAAGTCTTACCTATGTGAAAGCACATTGAAATGCTCCTTAGAGATAGAAATTAACTGTACTTATACTTAAATTCTGCATTAGGCTGTATTGGGAAGTAGGATATGTGACCAACAGGTATCAGGAGAGTTGAACTAACTTGACTTTAAGCAATAGGTTTTCAAATTTACAATGGTGCATAGGTGCACAAAAGAACTCTAAGACCAGTTCTGTCCACAGATATTATTGCCACTTTAGAGAAGTGCCTCACAAATATGAAGTCAATAATAAGGCTATACTTGATTCACATACTTTATACAAGTACTATTGGTGTTTGAAGAAAGTATAATTTCTTTTGGTTAAGATAATCGAAAAGGCTTTAGAAAGAGGTAATATGCCTAGAACACTAACGGTTAAAGAAGAGAAGGGGTTGTACATGTAAGGACCAGCATCTGTGTATCTTTTTCAATGCTTTTTATAAGTGTTTTCCCCTTGATTTGGGATAATGGTGTGGTGGTGGTGGTGGTGGTGGTGGTGGTGGTGGTGGTGGTGTGAGTGTGTGTGTATGTGTGTGTGTGTGTGTGTAAGACCTCCAACAACCTCTCTTTTCTTTATTCTGTTGTTATTTCTCTAAGTAAGGGAGAAAATACTGCCAAATATTCCTGTGGTACTTTGTTATCAATTTACTTCTCATTTCTATAGGAAGAAGAATCTGCAGATCATGTAGATATCTTTAGAGCTATTCCAAACACACTAAATGTGCTTCTCATACCCTATAATTTTCCTGACTTCTTTTTTTCTCCAGCTGTGTTTTCAACTAAACTGCTACACTATGACATACATTTTCCCAAATCTTGATGTATTATATAGTTTCATGTCTTGACACAAAATATCTGAGATGGACTACAAAGATATAAAGCCTACAATTTGCAAGGTTCAATTACCTACCAATGCGTACAAATTCTCAGGTTCGTTTTGAACTGGGTTTCCTTGCAAAATGGAATGGCAAGGAGTGCTAAGACATTATGATATAATTTAAGTTTGATATGTGACTTTAAAAAATATTCTAAACTAGTAATACATAAGGAATTATACAAACAAAAAAAGGGTAATTCCCAGTAGAATTAAAATCTTCTCTGTTGGCTCATTTTTAAGTTTACTTTATAGAGGTGGCAGAAGTCATTGAAGTCAGGGAATTCACAGTGGCTGTAGCACCCATATATCTTGACCTCTGCATTTAATAAAGAAGGGTAGTCACAGAAAGACTAAGGGATTTGTCATATACCTAGGAAGTGGATGAAGTTGATTGCAATCATTTTGTATTCCTATTTGACTATTTTCTTGAGTAGTTTAATAGTAAAATACCAAAAATTAAAAGTATTTTGCATCTATGATTTAACTAGTCACAAAGCTTGACAATGTGGCCCTTGAAATAGGCTGAAAACACAGTAATTATATGCTACTGATAATATTGGTGTATTGAAGAACAAAATATAATGAGAAGCATAATACTGTTTAAGAAAACTTTTGCATTTAAGAATCTAAAAGACTCATTTGGCATTTTCAATGTTCCTATTTAAGAAATATTTGTTGGAATAGTAGATATAGGTCAGGCCTTGTAAGAGTTCTCCACACAAGTGTCTGGAGTACCTTCATTCAAACGTCTGTTGAAATTCTGTGTTTCTATATAGACCACTGAAAGGCATGCATTTATGATTCAAATTTTTAAATCAATAATTCCATTGACTATGTGACAGGTACTGTTGTTGTTGTTGTTAGGTGCCGTCAAGTCGGTATCCGACTCATAGCAACCCTCTGTACAACAGGGGAAACACTATTGTCAGTGCTTCTCTGCTGTTCATAGGGTTTTCAATGGCAGATTGATTTTTGGGAGGGGGTTGCCAGGTCCTTCTCCCAAGCCTACAGCTTCTGGTGTTCCCAGGCGGTCTCCCATCCA
>VMDO01007657.1:27738-73519 GCA_007922755.1 Pedetes capensis | reverse complement strand
TGACAGGTACTATTAGTGCTAAATGTATGAGGCACAGTCTCCACTTTCATGGAGCTTACACTCCAGTGAGGAAAAGAGAGATGTGAAGTACGTAAACATGTAAGTTTGTTATTATAAATTGGAAATGACGCATGAAAATGATATTGTAAGAGTCATAGTAGAATGAACTGAATGAATGTGTGGAATGAAGGAGACAGATCTTAAGGGATTTTTGTACAAAATGAAGGAAGGTCTGACTACACAGATAAGATTTAAAGTGAAAAATATAAAATGAGAAGGACTCAGTCATGGGGAAGAGCCAAAAGAAGTGATATTCCAGGCAGAGGGAAAGGCAAATGAACTGAGCACAGGGTAGGGAAAATAGTGTGTTACAGGAGCTAAAAGAAGCTAATAAAACCCAGAGGCTAATGAATGTGAGGAAAATGGCTTCAAAAGATAGTGATAGCTCAAAAGGTGTCAGAATATCCAAGGCAGAATCTTTAGAATTTAGTTGAAATAAAATGTAAGTAATAGACAGGGCTTTTTATAAATAGCTTTATTAATATGCAGTTAACACATCATAAAACACACTTTAAAGAGTGAAGTTCAATAGTTTTTTTGTATATTTACAGAAATATGGAATGAATATTTCTCTCTCTTTCTCTCTCTTTGGTACTGGAAGGTTGAACTTAAGTTCTAGTGTGTGCATACTTTGCAAGTGCTGCATTCCCAACCGATTTTTTTTTATTTTAATTTTGAGAGTGGGTCTTGCTAAGTTATACAGGCTGCCTCGGCCTCAGACTTGTGATCCTCCTGCCTCTGCTTGCGGAATTGCTGGTATTACAGGCATAAGCCACCCAGCTATAATTTACATTTTGTTGTTGTTGTTAGGTACACTTGAGTCCTGTCTGGCTCATAGTGACTATAAAGGGTTTTCAATGGCTGATTGTTTTGAGATGGCCTCAGGAGTGGAATGCCATGTCCTTCTCACATTTTTGCAGTGCCGGGAATCGATCCAGGGACCTCAGAGACGGCAGAGCACACTCTACCAACTGAGCTAAACCCCAACCCCAATCTACATTTCAATTATAGTAAAATGTGTGTAACATAAAATCTACTATTTTAAAATATGGTACAATGACACTCAGAACCTTCACAATACTGTGCAAGTATTACCATTATCCAGTTTTAGAACTTTTGAAAAAAAAAATACCCTGAATGAAAATTTAGCAGTCACTTTTCTGTCGGCCTCCTTTATGCCTCTCAAACCCATGGATCTGCTTTCTCTCTCTCTGGATATTTCCTATAAATAGAGTCTTACAATGTATGGAATTTTATTTCTGGATTTTTAAATTTGGAATAAAGTACCCAAATATTCATAACATAATTTTATTCACAATGATGGCCCAAAGGTGAAAATAACCCAAATGTGTATATGTAGATGAATTAAAAAAATGATACATCTGTACAATGCAATGCTATTCAGTCATAAAGGGGAATGAATCTTGAAAATAATGCAACATAGAACATTTTAAGTGGAGAGTTTTTGAACAGGTGTGTGAAAGAATCCAATTTACATTTGCAAAGATCTCATTAGTTGTTTTATGAAGAGTGGCTTGGAGGGAGCAAAAGAAGAAGGATACTGTTAAGAAGTTGTTGAAGTTAACTAAGTGACAAATAGTGTTTGCTTAGACTAGGAAGTTGGCAATGGAGAGAGAGGGATGCTCACACATTACAAACATTTAGAAATAGAATTATCAATTTTTGTACCTCCTTGAATTTAGACACTGAAATGAAAAGAGAAGTCAATGCAAACACAGAGGTGAGGAATGCAACCATTCCACTTACTGTGATGTACAAGATGGTGGAAGACATAGAGTTTAGGGAAAAAACATCAGTAGCTAAAATGTGATTATGTTCAATATCCTATGTTGGTGTTGGTGTACATGTGGACCAACTAGACCTCTAATATAAAGGAAGTGTATATTTTTATAAATGATACTTTCCATTGTTGTTGTTATGTGTTGTGGAGTCAGTATCTGACTTACAGTGACCCTACCTTGAACAACAGATGAGAAACACTATTGTCAATGCTTCTGTGCTCTTCATAGGGTTTTCAATAGTGGATTGACTTTTGGGAATGGTTTGCTGGGTCCTTCTTCCAAACTACAGTATTTGGTGTTCCAAGGCAGTCTCCTGTCCAAGTACTAACCAGGCCTGACCCTGCTTAGCTTCCGAGAGCTGATGGGATGGGTCGCCACAGGGCTTTGGCTGCAAGCTTGATAATTTCCATGGAAATACATAAAGTTTCTGTAACTTATTTTGGAAACCACTGAATATTACTTTCAAAAACCAAAATATACCCCAGTGGTTTTAATATACATCCAATATAAATAAGTACATGTCATCACACAAAAGTGTATCTTATTGCAATAGTATTCAAAGTATTCCAATATTGGAAATTATGAAAATACATATTGACATCAGTATGAATAAATTATTTGTAGCATAGTCATACATTGAGATAATATAAGGCAATAAAAACAAGCCCCAATGTTAGTCAAAAGGAGCCAAAAAATGAATTAATATTGCACAGATAATATATAAAGTTTTTAAAAAGGTGGTTAAATAGATCCTGTAATAGTTCAGGATAAAGTAATCATGGGATGGGTAAAAGAGAATGAAGGGAAAACAGCAAGAAGGAAATTTCTGAGATTCTATTTTTCATCATATTTCCTATTTGAGTGGCTACATTGTATTTTGGGTAGACTTTGACTATAGCAATTCTTACATGTTTTGGGAGTTTTCATGTGCTTATCTTTGCAAGTAAGTGTACTCACCTATTTTTGTCTCCCTTAGATGTTGGACTTTCTTGGAGTAGGTCAGACTGAATCTTATTTACGTTAGAACCTGACCCATAATAGAATCATGATAAATGTTGAAAGAGTGAATAAATGAATACAGTAGAATATTGGCATTTAAACAACTCTGTACCAGTCCTTGACTGGTATTTTTGAGAGGATTGTGGATCCAGTGCTTGTCTATGTACTTAGCACTCAGCTACTGTAGCAAAACCCATATGAGACTCTGTGCTTACCCATGATGCTTGCCCGGAATATAAAGGGAAAAGCATCACTTAACTCATCTATTTCAAACAGTAAAGACCTTCTTCATGCTGTGTTCACAGTCTCATGGTTTTTTTTTTTTCATATTTTTCTTATGTTTTTTAATGTATGCCTACATACATATATGATAAAATCATGGCACTCAAGAAAGTTTCTAGTGCTAAAAGTGAAAGAATATAAAGAGTAGAAAGAAGGAGGGAGGGAACTAGCAGAGGGAAGTGAAGATTGAGGAAGGTGGTATGGGGAGGAGGGTCAATGTGGAGGCATGAATGGGGAGAGGAACATCTCAATGTAAACAGTGCAACTTCATGGGTATATTGGAAAAATAGGGGCATATAACCCAAACATGCATTTGAGCTTTACTACATAGTGGGAGAAGAACCCAGCAGGCTACTCCCAAAAAACAATCACCCATTGAAAACCCTATGAACAGCAGAGAAGCACTGACAATAGTGTTTCATCTGTTGTAAATAGGGTCACTATGGGTTGGATACCAACTTGACAGCACCTAAAATCAACAACAGTATATTAGCCACCAGCCTCCATAAACATTGTAGGTTGATGAAAGTGTTGCCAGAATGATGTAAAGGGTACATAATGTAAAAAACCGATGCTGTATTACTCTGTACCCCACCATCATTTGCTAATAAAGGGAGGAAAAAATGTGAAGGACAGAGGAAAACAGTAAGAACAACAGTTGAATTTTAAAATGAACTTATTGCTAAGTATGTGAGTGTCATATGTGTATCTGAATTAGCCATTCAGTGTGGTGCCTGAACCAAAACACACACATATATTTTTTTTCTTATTAGAAAAAGTGCTTGACACTTGCACTCACTGGCACTTAACTAGCTTCCCAGAACAGATTGAGATAGATTGCTCAGGTACAATTATACTAGTATACTGGATGGTGAAAGATTAGGGATCATTGGATAAAGCCATTGCCTAGAAGAATGGTAAGTTGTGTGTGTGCGTGCACGCTCGTGTGTGTGTGTGTGTGTATGTAAAATTAGACATACCTGGTCAGTGGAGAAAGACTCAAAAGTCCATACAGAAACCAAATTTGACATCTGTTAAGGAAGTCTTTCTTGGGTAAATTACAAGTGAATATCATATAATAAATACTTTATTATAAGGCTTTACAAAAATCCTGTCTTTTATTAGCAATAGTACCTTTTTTTCTAGGAGGCAGTAAACTCAGAAGAAGTTTGGCATTTTGTAACTTCTGTTGCTACTAGGAAGATAATGAGAACTAAGCAAAGCATTGTTGGATGGGACTGCAGAATAGCTCCGCAGGAAGACTGACTGCAGATATGCGGCATATGCTTTTCCATCCTGTCCTCTAGCAATGCACACTGTATCAGCCTCCTCCTGTGTGTGTGGGATGAGGGAGCCACAATGAATTTGAGGTAGGATTAAGAATGAATGCCATCAGATTTGGAAGGAATGGTAGTGAATATTATGATCCAGTTATTATGAAGTTTTGGAAATTTCACATGAGTCCGGGACACTCTCTTCATACCTACTTTAGGAATAAGAATAAATGAATGTATATTTAGTTTTTTTCTTTTTTTTTCCTGGCAGCAGATTATAGTTTTTTGCTGACAGAGAAACTCCTATTCTGTCCAGATTAGAAACATCTCCCATATTGTACAGCACGTAAATGTTAAAGCTGACTTTAAATCTATCAGTGCAACAAAACATTTTATTTTATTCACTATCACTGAATACCCCCTCTTCTTTTAAGGCTTTCTTCTGACTTACAGATAGAAAACTATATCCAGAGACGTAGTAAAACTCCTGTGTCTGATATCTGCTATGACACAGGGCAGAGGTTTTAGAAATGCTGGGAAGTTATCATATTAGGAAGATCTAAGTGATGCCAATAGATCACCATGACTTTCCCCATGGCACTTGATCCCTAAAATGGCAATGAAACAGTTGTTATCAAATGAAAGAATATTTCACACAGCTCAAACTTTCAGATATATCAGAATGACTCTCAACTATTAAATCATGCTGAACATTGTGGAAAGATTTGAAAACACCAGGTCTTAGTATTTACCCCTCTCAGGGAAGTAGTTAAAATGAACACAGGAATATCTAAGAAAATTGAAAATGCTGTGCCTTCTCAAGGACTTTTTCTTTTAAAACCAAAACAAGAACAAGAAAAACAACAACAACAACAACAACAACAACAACAAAAGCCCTCAGAGTACTAAAGCATTCATGAAGAATTCTGAAAGATGCTATATTGTCGTTAGATACCATCAAAATGGTTCTGACTCATAGCAACACTATGTATAACAGAATGAAACACTATGTGACACTGTGCAATGCCTGACACTATTGTCAGTGCTTCTCTGCTATTTATAGGTTTTCAATGGCTGATAGTTTCCAGAGTGGGCTGCCAAGTCCTTCTCCCAAGCTTACAGGAACCAGTATTCCTAGGCATTCTCCCATCCAAGTATGAACTAGGCCCAACCCTGATTAGTTTCTGAGATCTGATTAGATACAATGCCAGGGTGTTATGGCAGTAGATAGATATGATATCTGGTGTTGTTAGGTGACATCGATTCCGGTATGATTCATAGTGATTCTATGTATGACAGAATGAAACACTCCTTGACATTGTGCCAGCCACATGATCTTTTCAATGTTTAAGACCATTGTTGTAGTCACTGTGTCAATCCATCTAGTTGGAGGTCTTCTCTTTTTTTCATTGACCCATCATTTTCCCAAACATGATGTCCTTCTCCAAGCATTGGTCCCTCCTGATAGCATGTCTAAAATATGTAAGACACAATCTAGCCATTCTTGCTTCCAAGGAACACTCTGATTGTACTTCTAGGACAGATCTGTTGGTTCTTTTTGCAGTCCATGGTATATTCAATATTCATCTCCAGGACAATGATTCAAAAGCATCAGTTCTTCTCCTGTCTCATTATTCAACATCCAGCTTTCATAAGCATATGATGCAACTGAAAATACCAAGTCATGAGAGGCAGACAATGATGCAGTTCATACATTCTATAAGGTCGTCTATAACCATCCAGTCTCATGTATCACATGTCATCCTAATGGGCAACCTTAGGCTGCTCACCCTGCTTGGACAATAAATTGACAATCAGTGATTCAGCCAGGTTGGCTACAACAAGAGTTTACATCTTTTCCCTTCTGTGATTGCTCTAGGATCCCATTGTTTTCTGCCAAATATTTTCTCTCACTCAAATCTATCCAGCCTCCCAGTGTGCCTGCTTTCTTAACAGAGTAGGTTTATTTATGGAAATATTTTCAGGAACCTAAGCAGAGATTATCTTTCATGTTATATGTTGTGCTAGTAGGTGTATAGCAGACACCAGTTATTCATAAATCATTCCCATCTGAAACTCCTCAATTCTTGCAGAACTGGGCTTCCATCTCCATCCTTATCTATACCTTTGAAATGTTGCCATATTTTTCACCTGAGTCATCTTAATAGTTTTAGACAGTTTAAGAAATGTGAAGAGTCAGCTTTTTCACTAAAAGGGGATTCCTTGGTATATTTTTATTTACCATGAAACTTTGGGGATGATGTTGTTGTTGTTCATAGGTGCTGTTGAGTCGGTGTCCAACTCATAGAGACCTTATGTACAAGAGGTGAAACACTGTTGTCAGTGTTTATCTGCTATTCATAGGGTTTTCAACGGTTGATTGATTTTTGGGAGTGAGTTGCCAGGTCCTTCTCCCAAGCCTACAGCACCTGGTGTTCCTAGGCGGTCTCCCATTCAAGTACTAACCAGGCCCAACCTTGCTCATCTTCTGAGATCTGAAGGGATTGGTCAACACAGTGCTACAGCTGCAGGCTTGGGGATGATGTTGTTGTTGTTAGGTGCTGTCGAGTAGGTATCCAACTCATAGCGACCCTCATAGGTTTTCAATGGCTGACTGTTTTGGGATTGCCTTGGAAGTGGATTGCCAGGCCCTTCTCCCATTTTTGTGGTGCTGGGAATTGAACTTGGGACCTCAGAGATGGCAGCACAATGCTCTACCAACTGAGCTAAGTCCCAGCCCCCTTGGGGATGTTGTTGTTGTTGTTGTTGTTAGGTGTTGTCGAGTCAGCCCCTTGGGGATGATAGGCTGTATTAATCTCCTGGCACTGCTGTACCACATGGCCACAAACTGGATGGCTTACAGTATATGTATTCTCTCACAGTTATCAGTGCCATAATTGTGAGATCAAGGTGTCAGCTGGAATACATGCCATGCCAAATCTCTGGGGAGGATCATTCTATAACTTTCTTTTAGTGACAACAGAAAATCCTTCTACTCCTTGGATTATAGATGTAGTACTCTAATC
Organism: Pedetes capensis; assembly: GCA_007922755.1. Classification (NCBI taxonomy): domain Eukaryota; kingdom Metazoa; phylum Chordata; class Mammalia; order Rodentia; family Pedetidae; genus Pedetes; species Pedetes capensis. Next base: position 66,076 of record VMDO01007657.1, on the reverse strand, counting down.
TCTGTTTGTATCTTAATATTACTATCTCCTTTCCTATGTGAGTCTTCTGCTTTTCTCTTAGGATGTTTGCTATTAGATTTAAGGAGGGCTCATCCAGGTAATCTGGGATGATCATATTTCAAGATTTTGGCTTAATTACACCCACAAAGCTCTTTTCCCAAATATATAAACACTCACAGTTTTCAGAGATGTAGACATGGGCATATATTTTTAGTCTCCATCATTTGACTTACCATATATAATAAGATAAAGATAGGAAATGTGACAGAGATAAACACAAATATTTCCCAGATAAATTCCTGGTTGTAAAAGTCCTCCTGGCCTAGTTACTAATAGTGGGTCTAACCTGGACTCAGACAATGTGCAACATTTTCCGCACTTATCAGCAAAAGTCCAAACATATACGTGGCTAAACTAAGTCTTGAAAGACGTTGGATTTCTCCAAGACTCTGCTTTATATGGAAACATGTATAATCAATGAATCTTATTTTTCAAAGATGTTAAAGCTTTTAGGAAATTATAGAATGCTGATAAATGGGATACCATCTGATTTCATTGCTCTAGATTTCTCCTCTGGACATTTTATCTTATAATCATCATGCATAGTATTAGATCAGATCCCAAGCCTCATCTATCTATCTATCTATCTATCTATCTATCTATCTATCTATCTATCTGCAATATTACTTATCTGATCAGGAAAGTGCTCTATGATTAATCAAATAAGAAGGAGAGAAAATACATAAAAATAAAAATTTGAGGGAATTTTTGATCTTATCTTCTTTGTAACCTTGATCTTTGTTTCTTCCATTGACTGATAAATATTTTTGTGTTGTATTGAAGTATTTTTCCACAGAAAATGTGAATTTTGGAAATATTTCTGTCCCTTACTATAGAAAATTGGCATGAGAAGAACACTACGGTTTAGTACTTCAGCCACATTGATAATGATTCTTCAACTAAACAGAAATAGCTACTTTGATTTTTCTCTCAAAGCAGGTTACTACTGAGCATAGGCCCATAAAACTAATTAATTATGGAAATTGGATAGTATAGTTTTTGAAAATATGGCTTGGCTGGGTACCTTCACACTTTCAATTTGTATTCTTCCATGATCCCCCAGATGAGTAATTTTCCTTTTGGATAAATAAACTAATAAAAGATATGTCTCCCTCCAAGTCCCATGATAGTCTAGCCTAAGTTTGTCAAATAGAATAATGGTCCCCAATTTTCTGTGAATTGAAATAGTTGCCAAAAGAATGAATGTATACTTCCCCTCTTCATTTTCTGCCCTTGTTATAGTTCTTGTCCAAGAAAATGATTATCTATTATTATCTTTTGGAAATATACTCTGTTCTTGGTATAACCTCTACCATTGGAATGATAAAGAAAAATATAACAATAATGTTTTCATACATAATTTCCTGAATAATTCTTATGACAGAATATGAAAGAGCACAAAATAATACAAAAATAGTCTACCATCTCAGTACATATTGGAGTGTATTACTTGATGGGAGAAAAAAATAAAACCAGAGACAGACCCAACTCAGCACCTAACAACAACAATGTTGTTTTATTGTGTTTTTATTTCTTCTTTAGATTTCTACTTTATTTTTTCTTTAGATTATTTAGATTTAGACAGGTGGCTCAGCCTGTCACACATCACATCTGTTCTATGAATGGATCAAGGAGGAGTCACATTGAGGAGATTCTGCATCCAAGTGGCTGCAGGAAGGATTGTGCTTGCTCCTCCCATGGCATTGTAGATGAAGAGCTTGGGCAATTTGCTTCCTTTGTTCTTTGTGGAACCAAATAGAACATTAGACAAATATCAGGTTTGCAAACACTTGCTAAAACTGAATCTTGAGTGTAGAATACATCTATTTAAGTCAAAGAAAATTAGAGTTGAGTCTCACTGGAGATTTCTTTTACATTCCTATGAAAAATTTTAGGCATTTTTTTGCCTTATAGATTCAGCCCATTTGGTAGAATGTACCTCTACACTTTCTGAGAACACAGGTTCAATCCCCAGCCCCATGATGATGGGAGAAGGATGTGGAAATCCACTCCTGAAACAATGCCAAAACAGCCATTGAAAACCCTATGAGGAGCCAGGCGTGGTGGCACACACCTATAATCTCAGCAACTTGTGAGGCAGAGGCAGGATCACAAGTTCGCGACCAGAGGTAGTCTGCATAATTTAGCAAGGCTCTGTCTCAAAAACTAAGAAAAAAAAAACAAAATAAAAAATTAAAAATAAATTTAAAAAAAAGTGCTGGATGTGCAGCTCAATGGCATAGCATTTGCAAAGTGTGGAAAAGGCAAGGCCTTGGGTTCAAATACCAGTACCATCAAGGAAAAAGAAAAAGAAAGAAAGAAAGAAAGAAAGAAAGAAAGAAAGAAAGAAAGAAAACCCTATGATGGTCAACATGAATCAGACCCTAGTAATGGTACCTAACAACTACAACAGAGCAATTTTAGCTAGTGATACTATAAAAATAAGTCATATGTCCTCTAATTAAAATGCAGGACACACATATCTCATAAAACTCAGTTTGGATATAATGAGATTTGGGGGATTTCTTATCTCACATAGGTTTATTTCCCCAGAAAGAAAATTATTCATCTGCTGGAATATAGAAGAAATATTTAATCATGGAAGCTGTTATTGTATTTTCTGGACAGGTAATTATATACCTTTGCTCTTATTTTAATATTTTGGGGGCAGTGCTGAGGAGTTGAACCCAGGGCTTCATGCATGCTAAGCAAATGTGCCACCATTGAGTTACACCTCAGCCCAATTTTTATTTTTTATTGTTTTGAGACAAGGTCTCACTAAGTTGTTCACACCATCTCTGGCCTCCGCCTCCTGGGTCACTGGGATTATACTCCTGTGCCACTGTGCACAGTTTAATTTAATTTTCTCAAGATGTCATTAATGATTTTTAAATGTAAAATGGTTTAAATTCCCTGAAAGAGCCCTAAAAGCTTCATTTCCATTAGTCACACAATACTCCACCTAGATAAAAGAAGTATTTACTCTATACTTTCTTTGAATTTTCAACTAGATCTTAAATTTCTCAGTAGCATAAATTATACTTTCCTCTGTCTCTTTTCAGTGCATTTCAATAGTGGATGCAATGCCCATAGGATGCCCTGTTGTAGTGGTTCATTTATAACAGGAATAGCTATTTCTTCACATTCTTTAATTTTAAAAAGTCTCTTTAAAATTATCAGAGTGCAACATAAGACTGACTGATTTGCTGAAAACAATGTACATCTGTTATATTAGCACCACCATATACTCCATGAGACATGTAGTCTTTGCCTAAAGCCTCTATTCAGAACTTCTATCAACCAGGGATCCCCTACCTAGTCTCTAGTCCTCTAGATATTACTCAACTTTTTAGCTTCCTACTCCTTTCCTTTATTCAGGTAGTGACATTGTGCTTATATCTTAAAATATTTGAAGATCTCTACCTCTCAAAAGACTTATCAAAGTCATTTTCCCTACAAACAAACTTTCATAACAATTGCTTTGAAGGTAATATTTTTCCAAACATTACAAAAACATAATGGGTATATTGATCAAAAAGGGAGACTCATGAGCTCCAAACAGGTGTTCTAGATATTAGAGTTCTACATAAACTCCAGTTTTATCACATACTTGCATTATATTTAGTAAATTATTGAAGCTCTCTAAATCTTAGTTTCCTCACTTGTAAAAGTAGGAGCACTATACCATATTATGTTTATTGTGGGATTAAGAAGTAATATTTAGAAAGCTCTGGGGATGTGTTTTATGTTGTGTAAAATAAGACTGTATACTCAGAATGTTTAAAATGGCCCTCTTCTTTAGAAGAGATGTATTTCAGGAAGAAAGGTGAGCAATGCATATTACCTGGTGGCTGTATTAAGGAACATGCATGTTGACATTCCTGATCACAGACAACTTATAAATTATGTATGAGCAAAACTTAAGATCTTCTTAAGGGATAGTCTCCTAGTGAGAAGATGGGGTGTTGGCACACTGAAAGGGGAGAGGAGACCCTCAATTATTACTATTAAGAGTAAACAGGAAAGTGCATTTTGCAGATAAAATTAGAAAACAAGCAACAACTACTTGAAGAGCTTACATTGAAAGAAAGTATATTATGTGAGAAAGATTTAGGATCCTTGAAGGAGGTTGTCCAATGGAACAAAGCACTGAAGATTTGTAATGAAGTTGCAAAGTTTGTTCTGTGTAGTGAAATGTTGAGTCTCCTTGCAGTTGACATTTTAGCTTTTCAAGGAAAAGTAAATTTCTATGTATTGTAGAGGCCATTTTCTCTCTTCCTTCCTCCCTTCCTTCCTTCCCTCCTTCCATCCTTTCTTTCTTTTTCTTTTTCTTTCTTTCTTTCTCTCTTTTTTTATAGTACTGATGGTTGAACCCAGGGCTCCCCGCATGCATGCTCTGCAAGTGCTATATATACCACTGAGCTGCACCCCCAGCCCACGTTTTTTAGGTTTTGAGGCAGTCTCACTAAATTATGCAGACGGCCTCTACTCTTGCACTTGTGATCCTCCTGCCTCTGCCTCCTGAGTCACTGGGATTACAGGCATGCACCACCGCACCCAGCCCCCAAACTCTTTCTTATTGGCACAATATAGCTGTTGTTGATAGGTGCTGTTGAGTCAAATCTAATTCAGAGCAACTCCATGCACAATAGAACAAAACATTCCCTGATGCTGTGCTAGGCACAAGATCTTTTCTATGTTTAAGTCTGTTATTGCAGCCACTGTTTGAATCTGTCTAGTAGAGGGTCTTACTTGCTTTCCCTGACCTATCACTCTCCCAGACATGATGTTCTTCTTCAAGAATTGGTCCCTCCAGACAACATGTCCAAAATACATAAGATGCAGTCTAGCCACCCTTGCTTTCGAGGAGCACTCTGGTTGCACCTCTTCTAGGAAAAATAAACTATTTGCAATGGAAAGGTAATTGATCTGACAAAATCCTATCATGTGATCTCTACCATTGTTTCTGTCACCACAGGCATATTTTCCCACTACTGAGTTTTCTTTGTTTCTAACTTTTGCATTCCAGTCAGCACTAATTATCAGCATAACCTGATCGAATGTTTCATCTATTTGAGATTGCAGACACTGGTAGAAACCTTCCCTATCTTCATTTGTAGCCTTAGTGATGGGTGAATAAATTTGAATAGTCATGTTAATCATCCTGCCCTTGTAGGCGTATGGATATTATTCTATCACTGACAGCATTGCACTTTAGGACAGGTCTTGTGATGTCTTTTCTGATGGTGAATGCAACCCAATTTCTCTTTAATCTTTCATTTCTGGAATAGTAGACCATATGATTATCTGATTCAAAATGGCCCCTGCCAGTCCATTTTAGCTCACTGATGCCTAGAATGTGGAAGTTTATGTTTGTCATTTCTCTTTTTTCTGTTTCTCTTTTTATAAGTTCTAATTTTCCTAGATTCATACTTCGTACATTCCATGTTTCATTTGTTAATGGATGTTTATAGTTGTTCCTTCTCATTTTGAGTCATACCACATAAGCAAATGGAGGTCCCTGGGGCTTTACTCCATTCCTGTCATTAAAGTCGACTCTACTTTGAGGAGAAAACTCTTCCCCAGGAGTGCTTGAGTGTCATGCAAACTGGAGGTCTCATTTTGAAACTACATCTGACAATGTTTCTCTGCTCTTCATTAGGGTTTTCAGTGGTTAATTGTTTCCAAAATGGGTTAGACATGTCCTTCTCCATGGTCTGTCTTAATTGGGATGCTCAACTGAAACCTGTCCACCATATTACCAGTGACAATGCTGGTATCTCTAATAGCAGTGGCATAGCTTTCAGCATCACAACAACACACAAGCCCCCACAGTATGGCAAACTGGTAGACCTGTGGGGGCACAATATAAGCTCCCAATAAGTAGGATAAATGTATATTCTGCAGCGGTTTTTATTCCATATAATAAATTAATTTGTTAATTTGTTCAAGTATTTAATAGATTTGACACTTTGTTTTCATCTGTACAAAGCCCTTTATCTATGTTCCAATAAATGTCTTTGCTAATTAAATACACAATAAAAAAGGTTAATCTCAATTCCCATGAATACACAAATTCCTGTAATATAAAAAATGGTAAAACAAAAAGGCTTCTTAATGAGATGAAAGTATTGACATCAAATAGCCATCTCTGCACATGTTTTTCTCATCATACTGCACAGTGAGAGAAAAGAGAAACCCAAGAGCATCTCATAACTGCCAGGAATGGGGTACATAGGAATCATAGTAGAGGGATATTCTTTAAAGAAAATTGTGTTTAAACAACCGTTTAATTTTCTTTATGTGTTGTCAGCTTTCTGGCTGTGATGGGTTTGAATACTTTTGATTTTTATTGTTGTTGTTTTCTCATTGATCTTACTCTTCATGAAAAACAAAAAGAATATTGTCACTAATATTGCCATGTGCATTTAATTATATCAACAATTTCCATTTGACTGTGTGAAGATATGTGTGGGGATGTAGCTGGAACATATGAAGAGATCATTTACTCAATTTCCTTCAAAATTTCCAGTTCAAGTATGGGTCACAAAATAACCATCAGATATGAACATTCAATCAGCAATATGAACTGCAAAAAGGAGTAAAATTTGGTATTTGAAATCAGATTTAGCTTAAAATGTCTTGTTTTATCTTGACCTTATTATTGAAACTATAAGTTTAGTTTCCATCAACTGGAAACCAGTCATATGCTTATGTTACATTTCATGTATACAGAGACAATGTGTTATTTTATTAATAATTCTTTTAAACAAATGCTGTATATATTTTAGTTACTTAACCTGAGTCTCAAGGAGGTTACAAAATATGACTGACTTCACATATTAAGGAAGCAACATAAATGAGTTTGACTCATTTCAGTTATTTCTGAATTATTTTATACTGTTGTGAATGAAAATGGAAATTGCTTCATATTTGGAGGCCACCATTTGAAAACATCTTTCTAAAAATAAATCTTACTAATTGACTCTTACACACTTTGACAATTCAGGCTCATGTATCTACATAAATTATGGAAAGCCTAGAAATAGTATAAACCTTTTTGACCTCTGTATCTTCTTTTTATAGTCCTTTTGACAATCTCGATATCAGCACTTGTGATCGTCAGTGTTTGCCCTCTTCATTTTAGTTTTATTTATATCTGGGATTGGGAACTGAATAGCTAAGGTAGAATAGAAAGTCAAATTACAATATACAAGGTCTGTGTATGGCTCAGATTAGCATGAAGCAATACCAATGGTACATATAGCCCATGTAAAACTCTCCATGTTAGATTTATATAAATAAAATATTTGCTTTATCAGAAATGTATAACTATAAGATTCTTTAAGCCTCGAGCCCTGAAAATGTTGAAATCACATGATTGAAAAGAAACTTTAGTTTCTCACTACTGGTTGATTTAAATTTAGACTGTTTTTTTTTTGTTTGTTTTGTTTTTTGTTTTTTTTATCTGCCATAGTGTTATCTACTATGGGATTCATTTTCCCACTGACTGTCATTCTGACCTTTTAAAGTCAACCAATCTTTATTCCTCAAAGCCTTCATATATCTCTTCATCAATTCTGGCTTACTATTTTTTTCTGTAGACTCTTTAATGAATTCTCTTAGTAATTCAACTGGTCTAGGACCAACATATCTCAGAAGCTAATATGTGGAAATACCCTCTAGAATGTACTGTACAAATTAGAATCAAGAATGGCTAATTTAGAGCATGTTTTACATAGCACTGACCCTCTAAGACCATGAAAACAATAAGACTTCCAGGAGTCTTTCAGATATCCATAATGGCAATTCTATTCTTAGTTTTCTAAGGTAATTTCATATTGTTTTCCAAATTAGCACTGTAAAATTGTTCCTTCCTCTGCTTATCCTCACCAGAATTTGTAGTTGTTTGTTTTGTTAATCGTAGTCATTCTTACCAGAGTGAGAAGGAATGGCTAAGGATTTTGAACATTTTTTCATGTTTATTGGTCTTTCTTATTTCTCCATTTAAGAACTGGCTTGTCCACTTATATATTGCATTATTTATTATTGTGGTGTTTGATTTCTCAAGTTCTTTGTGAATTCTAGAAGTTTGTCCTCTGTCTGATGTATATGATGCAAGGATTTTCTCTTCTTCTGTGGGACCTCCCTTAACTTTGTTAATTGATTCTTTGCTGTACAGAGCTTTTTAGCTTCATACAATTCCATTTATCAGGGGCTGGGATTTAGCTCAGTTGGTAGAGCTCTGCTCTGCAGTCTCTGAGGTCCCCAGTTCGATTCTCAGCTCTGCAAAAATGGGAGAAGGATGCAGCAATCCCTTCCCAAGGCAATCACAAAACAATCAGCCATTGAAAACTCTATGAGGGTCACTATGAGTCCAACATGACCCAACAGCACCTAACAACAACAACAATCCCCATTTGTAGATTCTTAGTACTGTTTCCTGTGCTATTGGAATCTAGTCAAGGAAATGCTTGCCAATGTCTATGGGTTGGAACATGTTCCCTATCTTTTCTTATAACAATTTTAATGTTTCTGGTTTTATCTTAGGGTCTCTGATCTATTTTGAGTTGAAAGCCTTCAGATTGAGAGATATGGGTCTTTATTCATTCTTCTGCAAATGGATATACAATTTTCCTAGCACCATTGATTGAAGTTATTGTTGTTAGGTGTCATCTTGTTGAGTCTGACTGATAGTGACCCTATGTACAGCACATCAAACACTCCCCAATTCTATGCCAGTCATATGATCAATTTTACTTATATTTAAGCCCATTGCTGAAAACACTGTCAACCCATCTAGGGGAGGGATTTCCTTTATTCACTGACCCACCACTCTCCTAAACATGATGTCCTTCTCCAGAAATTGTTCCTTCCTGACTAAATGTCCAAAATATGTAAGGCACAGTCAAGCCATCCTTGCTTCCAAGGAGCATTCTGGTTGCACTTCTAGGACAGATCTGTTGGTTCTTTTGGCAGTTCATGGTATATACAATAATCTTCTCCAGCACTATAATTCAAAAGCATCAATTCTTCTGTCTCCCTTGTATAATGTCCTGCTGTCACAACCATATGATGCAACTGAAAAACTATGGTGTCAGGTGCACCTTTGTCTTCAATGTGATATCTTTACTTTTCAATACTTTAAAAAGATTGTTTGCCACAGCTTTTCCCAAAGCAATGCGTCTTTTGATTTATTGACTGCTGCTTCCATGGGTATTGATCATAGAAAAAGGTAAAGCAAAATCATGGACAATCTCAATCTTTTCTCTATTTTTTATGAAGTTGAATTGTGACCCAGTTGTAAGGATTTTTGTTTTGTTGATGTTTAGTCACAACCCATACTGAAGGCTGTGATCTTTGGTCTTCATCAGTAAATGTTTCAAATCCTCTTCACTTTCTGCAAGCAGAATTGTGTCATCTGAATAATACAGGTTGTTAATGAGTCTTTCTCCAATCCTGATGATGCATTCTTCTTCATAATGTCCAGATTCTTGGCTTATTTTGCAGCATAGAAGTTGAAGAGATATGGTGAAAGAATATAGCCCTGACACACACCTTTCTCAACTTTAAACGAGGTTGTTGTTGTTGTTGTTAGGTGCTGTTGAGGCTCTACCAACTGAACTAAATCCCAGCCCCACTTAAACCAGGTGGTGTTTCCTTATTCTATTTGAACAACTGCCTCCTGGTTCATGTACAGATTTCTTATGAGTATAATTTTGGTATTCCCATTCTTTGAAGTTTTATCCATAATTTTTATGATGCACACAGCCAAATATCTTTGTATAGTTGATAAAACCTAGATAAACATCTTTTTGATATTCTCTCCTTTACACTATCTACCTGACATAAGTAATGATGTCCTTGGTTCCCCTCCCTCTTCTGAATCCAGCTTGATTTTCTGGGAAACACTTTTTTATATACTGCTGTAGTCACTTTTGAATGATCTTTAGTAAAATTTTGCTTGCGTGTGAAATTAATGATATTGTTCAATAGTTTCCACATTCAGTTGGATCCCCGTTTTGGGGAATGGGCACAAATATGGATCTCTTCCAGTCTGTTGGCCAAGTAGTTTTCCAAATCTGTTGACACAAACATGTTAGCACCTCCAGTGCTGTTTCTGTTTGCTGAAACATCTCTTGGTATTCCATCAATTCCTGGAGCCTTGTGTTTCACCAATTCCTTCAAGGCAGCTTCCACTTCGTCCTTCTTTACCATTGGTTCCCGATCATATGCAACCTTTTGAAATGATTGGTCATCATTTTTTTTATAACGCTACTGTGTATTCCTTCCATCTTCTTTTGATGTTGCCTGCATCATTTAATACTTTCGCTGTAAAATCTTTCACTATTGCCACTTCGGTCTTGAATTTCTTCTTCACTTCCTTAACCTTGAGAAACCTTAGGTGCCTTCCAACCTTAGGGGCTCATTTTCTGGCACTGTATCTGACAGTGTTTCTTTGCTATTCATTGAGTTTTCAGTGGCTAGTTGTTTCATGACTTGTTTGCCAGATTCTACTCCCTAGTCTGTCTTAAACTGGAAGATCAGCTGAAACCTGTACACTATTGGTGACCCTGATGGTATCTGAGATACCAGTGGTATAGCTTTCAGCCTCATAGCAACACACAAACCCCCATAGTACAGCCAACTGACAGACATGTGGGGCTATTGGAGGTGCTAGGGATTGAACCTGAGGACTTCTTGTTGAAGAGACTATCTTTTCTCCAGTTATCATCCTTAGCCCCCTTATCAAAGATCAGTTGGCTGTAGTTGTATGGGTGTATCTGTGGGTCTTTGATTCTGTTCCATTGATCTTCATGCCTGTTTTTGTATGAGTACCAAGATGTTTTGCCACTATGGTCCTGTAATATAGTTTGAACTCAGGTATTATGATACCACCTGCACAGTTCTTGCTGTTTAGGATTGTTTTGCCTATATGCAGTCTTTTGTGCATTCACATGAATTTTATGATTTTTTTTCTATTTCTTCAAAGTATGTCATTGGAATTTTGATAGAGATGGCATTAAATCTGTGAATCACTTTTGGTAAGATAGCCATTTTCAAAATATTAATTCTTCCTAATCCATGAGCAAGGGAGATCTTTCCATCTTCTAATGTCTTCTGCTATTTCCTTAATGTTCTGAAGTTGGCATTGTAGAGGATTCTAGAGTTACTGGTTAGATTGATTCCTAAATATTTAATTTTTTTGAGGTACTGAGGGTTGAACCTAGGGCCTCGCATTTGCATGCTCTGCAAGTGCTGGACCATTGAGCTGCACCCTCAGCCCATTTTTTTTTTTTTTTTTTTTTTACTTTCTGAGACAGGGTCTCGCTAAGTTATGCAGACTCTCTCTGGTCTCCAACTTGCAATCCTCCTGCCTCTGCCTCCTGAGCTGCTGGGCTTATAGGAATGCACCACCACACCCAGCTTATATTTAATTTTTGATGGGCTATTATGAATGGGTTTGTTGCCTTGATTCCCTTCTTTTCTTGTTCACTATTTATGCAAAAGAAGGCTACAGAGTTTGGGATGTTAAAATTGTATCCTGCTAACCAGTTATATCACTCCTGGGACTATACCCAAGGATAGTTCATCATACCACAGGGACTTCCACATACTATACTTGCACTTCCATATATAATGCAGCACTCATCCCAATCACAAGCGTATGGAATTGACCAAAATGTCCATGAATAGAGGAATGGATTGAAAAATTGTGGCACATATACACAATGGAATATTAACTCAGCAATAAAAAAAGAATGAAATTATGTCATTTGCATAAAAATTGATGAAAATGGAGAACATCATTTTAAGCAAATTAACTCAGACTCAAAAAGACCAATATTGTACAGGAAAATGTGGGGCACAGAGAGAACAAAAAATGGCTTGAAGCTTATTTGGCCTGCATTGAATCCTGAGGTGCACTTAGAACTCTTGTACAACTCACTGTGGCACACCCAGCTTGAGTAGATGAGGTCTACAACTGCACCAACAAGATGGCCCCTGCTATCTTGGTGGCCCTCTTGGTGGGCCTCAACCAGGTCATGCCTCACCTTTAGGCCCTCAATCTCTGATAGATTGTGTCCTGTCACCCCACTGGCTGATAAAGGGAGGCCTATTGTTGGCTACTCCCTTCCTCCTTTCAACCCCTTAAATGAGCATTTGATTTTCACTTTATTTGCATCTCGTTCATGATTGGCTATACCCAAACAAAGACCCACATTCTGATTGGTCCCAAGAAAGTATATAAGGAGAACTTTTTCACTGATCTGAATTGCCATTCCCCTGTGACGACGATGGAAACAGAAGAAAAAAGAACTTGAGGGACACCAGAGGATGGCCACCAAGGAGAAAACAATGCCAAGAGCAACTGTCACAGAAAGCATGAAAGCAAATGCCAGACCAGCACCAGAGGCCAGCCCAAGCTGACCACCATTGGAGAGCCAGTGCAAGAGCTCTAGCACTACAAGCTGTAACCCTTAGAGGTGTATATCACTTAAAGCTGCAGCACTTTTAAGTGCTGTGTAAATAAAGAGCTGTGTAATCAAGAGACCTCCCGAGGTGGCTCTCTCTCTTCATAGCACTCACCTGGTCCCCATGTCTTCCCTGTTGGGAAATTGCATATGAGGTTCCTGCTCCATTATCCAGACCCAGAGAAGGTAGCAGAGAGCCCCACACAATACCATATGTTCTCACTCCTATGTGGGAACTAAATCTAACTTAAAGAAGAAAAAATTATGCATAGTTATATAAAAATGAACAGTCATACCTATTTAAGAATGGAGAATTTAGGCAGATCAGAAAGAAGCCTGGAGGGGATTAGCATGTGGGAGCAGAGGTTGGAGAAGGAAGAAAGGGGAGAGGAAATAATGCAGAATGGTAAGGGGGGAGAGGAATATCTCAAAATATAAGATGTAACTATATCAATACATGAAAAAATAGGGGGAAGAGGAAAAAACAATGAGAATATAGCCCATGATTGTATATGAATTTCATTATACATTAATTAAAATTCCTACTTTTTATTTTGTTCTTTATACTGTCCTGTAAAATATGTGTGATAGTGAATGTGTAAGCACAAGTGAAATAATAGTTGCATAATCCATATAGCAAAGACTTATTACTCAGTACTCCACCATTTATAAATAAAATAAAATAAAACTGCCAATAATAAAAAATATAAATATCCATAATATATACATGTTTTTGCCTTGATTTTTAACATTTTGGTCTTCTTCAAAAAAAGATTAAAAATATTCAGTAAAAAACAAACCTCTTTTTTCCTTGTTTTCAAACATTGTGAAGAGTAATTCATATAACTCAAATTTCTAAGGAGTTTCAAACTTCCAACATTCCTAGAAATATGTAAATGATTGATAACTCTAATGTGAAAGTCTTGTGGCACATAAGAAGACAAAGATGAAGAGTTCATAAACTTAGCCAGCCAGGAATAGTGGTGCACACCTGAAATTCTAGATAGTGGGAGGCTAAAGCTGGAGAATTGCAAGTTTGAAGCCAGCTGGGGATACATAGCAAGAACCTGTCTCAGAAGGAAACCAAACCAAACAAAAACAATTAAAAAACAACAAACAAACAAAAAAACCCCAAAGCCATTACCCAGGTAAAACTGTGTTCATTAGCAAATCTGTACTTATTGAGAGTGGCTCTGTTTAGTATATTCCAAGTAAAATGATTCCCTATATTTTTTCTGTCCACTTCTGAGTTTACAAAAATTTTACCTCCTTCATAAAGTCCAGTTGTAGATATGCCAGTCTACATAATATATTTCAATTGCTTTCTGTGTGTGTGTGTGTGTGTGTGTGTGTGTGTGTGTGTGTGTGTGTGTGCCCCACATAACATTTTTAATCAGGGACAGACTGTGATGATATATACCGTGTGTGTGTGTGTGTGTGTGTGTGTGTGTGTGTGTATAATACCATATAGCCTGTGATGTTTGAATAATAATGATAAAATCGCATGGCATATTTCTCAGAAAATACGCTTGTTAAGCACTTCATGACTTTGTATACAATCTTTATCTTCTACTCAATATTTTGTTTAGTTGTTTATTTTTGAGACATTAAGAGAAGTTTCACATTCACAGTAAAGCTAAAAGAAAGGAAGAAAGATTTCTCATGTAACTCCTGCAGCCAAAAATATATTCTTTTCCATTGCACTAGAGTGGGACATTTGTTGCTTTGATGAACCCACACTGGTGTATCATTATCCAAAGTTTACAGTTTTACATTAGGGTTCACTGTTAGTGTTGTAGTATGTATGGGGTTTGAAAAAGTATAATGATATTTATCCACTATTATCGAATCATACACAGTAGCATTACTGCCTAAACATGATAACTACAAAGATAAATGTAAATACATATAATTTAAAGTGCTTTAAAGGAAAATAACTTTTTAAAACAAAAATATCAAAAATATATTGTCAAATTTATGGCATATGTAGAAGTAAACTTATGAAAAATAGCACAAATGCTAGGAAGCAAGAAATGAGGCAATACTACCTAAGCTTCTTTGTTGGTGGTGGTGTTAAGTACCATCAAGTCAGTATCTGACTCATGATGACCCTAGGTACAACAGGTGAAACACTATTTTCAGTGCTTCTCTGCTATTTGTAGAGCTTTCAATGGCTAATTATTTTTTGGGAGTGGGTTGCTGGGTCCTTCTCCCAATCCTATAATACCTGGTGTTCCCAGGTCCAACCCTGGTTAGCTTCTGTCATCTAATGGGATTAGACACCACAGTGGTATGGCTCTAGCCATATGTACATAAGCTTCTTATCCTATATCTAAAAGGCTATACTATTTCTTAAAGGTAGGAACCACAACATGATAATTTGGATATGTGTAGTATGAACTTTGGAATTTTGCCTCCATTGTGTTCCTCATCTCTTTTAGAGAGCTACTCTTGCCTTGCAGCCTAAAGGAAGAATAGATGTGGATACCCTAGATACAATCAGAATTATGCTTCTTTTCCTGGTGGAAAGTCTCTCTAACTTAGCAGATATTTTCTCATTTGGTGTGCATGCCTAATTGAAAATATAATGAAGGCTAACCCAGGAGCTAAAAATTCAATTTAACATCTAATATGTGCCAAGCTCTGCAATATCTACTTCAGCCACTTTATAGAATTTCATCTTCATGATAACTTTGGAAATCAGCTTTTTCTCTTATTTTATAAAAGCATCGAGTCTCAAGATACTATATACCTTGTGCCTAGAGCACAGATCTATATAGAAATAAGAATAAAATTAAATCCTAGCTCTATTAATCATTATATATCCAAGTTGATCAGCTCTGAAATAGTATAAAAAGACCCTGCCACAATTATTTGAAGAAGCATACCTATTAAATGGCCAAAATAGTACACAAGTGTATTGAGGTGATTAATTCTGTTTATCTTTTTTACATGAGTAAAAACTCAGTGTTGTAACATAACATGAAGTTTCATTTTGGACTGTATTATGTCTGACATAGGCTAATTGACTATTCTTTATCTCATAATTCATTAGGAACACTTGTCTCCCCTGTAAGATGGGAAGAGAAAGCAAAAGATAAAAGATATACTGACTCATTGATCAAAATTAGCTAAATAACCCCAACTGACTGAAAAGAAACAGAGACAAGCACATAAAATATTTTCTAAGGAGCGACTACCTTTATCCCATGCTATAACCATAAAGAGAAATACATTCATTTTGTAAGGATAAATATAATTGATAATTCATAGGTTTGAATAAATCTTCCAATTTCTCCAAGAGGCTAAGAATTATGGCATTTCCAATTAATAAAATTTCTTAGCACATATTAGTCATTCACAAGTTTTAAATAGAATCTAGGAAAATATAAACATACATTCTATCATACCCTTGGGTTATGGACTGAAGAATATTAAATAGAAAGAAAGAGAATTTACATTTAATGCAGTAAATTGTAGAAGAACTTCTTTCTATTCAAATATGAGAATCTTGAAATTCTTTACTAAAGCAGATATAAAATGCTCCCACCCTCAATAAGTAATTAAGTGACAGTTTTTAGTACTAGGTGTTTTTCTGAATTCATTTTTATCTAATTCTAGAACTCTAAAATTGTAGTTTGGTTTTTACATTGCATATTACTTATAATGCTTATCGTTTTCTACAGCTAGCATAGTGCATCAAGATTCTATATCAGACTGTTAATAAGCAAGTAAAAGGGAAAAAAAAGAACTTGTTATTCTCTTTTCACCATGATTATTCGTTTATTTTCTTCTGACTGAGTGTCTTCAAAAATAACAATCTTCAATAAAAAGTAGCTCAGGAATCAAGTGGAAAAAGTAACACTGCTTTAACGATACTATTGGCACTCTTTCCATAAATAATTTGAAACTGAGGTCAATGTTCCAGAATCCAGGCCTAATGAAAGTTTGAAATATCAATGAATGATTTAGTATAGGAGTTCAAAGAACAAAAAAATAAATGAGAACATAAAATATGTTTAAAAAAATCAGAGTGACACTCAGAATTTAGGGATTCATCCTATGAAAGAAATGTAATCACCTCTATAACTCTAAGATACAAAAAGAATGAAAATTGAAATACTCATATTTAATAGGAGGTAAGGGGAAAAAACCTGATCAAAATAAAGTTGATCTTGGAATAACATCTTAGAACCATGCATATGAATGGAATTCTAAGATTTTATACATTTGAGGTCCTATTGCTTTTAAGAAACTGCACTTTTATTAAAAGATGGTTCATGGTATAGTCTAATAAGAAGCAGAAAGTGAAGGAGGAAGAGTTGTTCCCAGGAAGAAGGTAGGGTTCTGCACATGTAGGATACTATGATTTCATTCTAAACTCAAAAATAAAGAATACTTCCATGTAATCCTTCTGAAACATTGTCAACACTATAATGTTTTCTTTCAAATAAAAGAGGATACAGCAAAAAATAAAAATAATAATCATGCCTCTATAGAATCTCTATTATATACATAAACAGATCAAGATGAACACAACCATTCTGGGAAGCAGATGAAAACATCCTCATCACCTTCAGCATGTTCACAAAAGCAATTAGTGTCATTGTCTCCAATATATTTAGAAATTACTGTCATTCTGATAGTTTAATAGTATAAATGTAGCTAGTAAAATTTGGGCTGGGCTCATGTACAACGGTATATATTTTTTGTGTTAAAATACCTATTTTTTTCAATTTAGAGTCAAAATAAAGCAGAGAATATCTTGCCTATTTCTTAAATTTGCAAATTTTGTGAACTACTTAAAGTAAGTATTTACTTTATTACTCCTTTATTATCTCTGATACAAAATAGATTGGATCCCCAAATAAGGAAAGGAAAATCTAATTTACAGGAGTTCAAATTTTAACCTTAATACAAAGTTTTCATTACTATTGTATCAATGAAAATCTCATTGACAGATACTGTTTCACTTATATTAACCAAACACCTCAAACAGCCTCAGGTTAATTGCTTCTCTGTTGCTACCACTTTTCCTAGAAGGATTACTCTATCACAGCACCCTATTACAGTGGAGGTTGTTTACAACCCCATTCTTCCTTTTTAAACTGGGATGTTCTTGAGAGTATGAGTAATATATTGTTTATTTCTGCATCCCCTGTACATTGCACATTGCTGGGCACATAGTAATAATTCAGTTCCTGGAACTGATTATTTCTTGAATCCATGAATTTAGAGTGGTACCCCAGAATAAACCACCCAAATAACCTCTATCCAAGTAGAAATGAGGACTCATTGCACCTGAGACTGATGAGGCCTTTTACATCCTTTTCATGTTCGAAAGAGTCATGGCAAATCTATAATTTGTTGTTGTTAGTGGCCATAGAGTTGGATCCAGATCACAGTGACCTCATAGGGTTTTTGATGGCTGATTATTTTGAGATTTTTTTTTGTCAATAACACATGGTTCCTGAAGTACTGCAGAAGTAGAGAGAGAGAGAGAGCTTTATTGACATTTTGTATCTATAAGCAATTATGCTTCCTTTTCAGTACCCAAATGGACACTGTGGGTTAACAATAAATAAAAACCTGGTGGTACTAGAAAGAGAGTTGGACATTTGATTGTCTTATTAATAAATAGACTGGCTCTTACAGAATTACATTTTCTATGTTATTTTTGTTATTGTTGTGGTTTATTTATAGTTAATACAGGGATTACAGCTGAAAGCTACTGAAATAATGGATTGAAAAGGGGAAAGTTTACCCTAATCTGGAATTTGGGAAGTTAGAAAAATCTCTCAAATGATTGAATTTTGGAAATAGTGTAGTGATTTATTGATAATTTTATTGCCTAATGAAAATAGCATGTGTGGCCCATCTTTCTTATTTTGATAACTCTTCCACTTTCTTCAACTACAAGGAAAAGTTCTGCTTGATTTTCTAAGTAGACTGTTGTCTAAATTAGACACACAGTTCAAATGTTGTGTACACAATTTGTAATGGCAGTAACATATCTAAAAATTATCTCCATTTAAATGTGGAAATATAGATATAAAGAATTTAACTAAATAACTCAGAATCTCACAGTTGCAATTCTGGGATGCAAAGACAATTCAGTTTAATTCCTTTGCTTTCTTTTAATCTACATCCTGTTATCTTTATGAGATCAGGTATACTATAAAAGTGATTAACAGGTACAGCAATTTATGGCTAGTTTGTAACATGTCTTTCTTCATATTTACAAATACTAATATAATTATGCTTGTTTATACTTTACCCAAGAAAGTACACTACAGGCTCTTGTCCAGTCCACAGGTAGATTTACATATATGCTTTATTATGCTTCCAAAAATAAGCATAGTGAATGGGCCAGGCACATACAGCTGTGTTTCAGTCTGACTAAAACACTATGGAAAGTGGGAGCAGAGGAAGTACCAGGCATTCATTACATTATAAATTGAGTTACAAGTCATTCAATTTGCTGGATATGGTCAAAAGTCAACATCGGAAATGTCACTGAAGAAAATTATTTTTCCATTTCTCTTTCAATCTTAAATTTGGATGTTGTCCTTTGGAATGGCCTGCCAAAACAAAAATTACCCCACAGTACATATATGTATATATTTTTTTAAAAGTCTCCATTTACCATTGAGAATTATGATTTCCAGTTGCATTGAAAAGCATTGGCCTTTCTGTACCATCAAAAGGGAAATTATTTGCACTTGAGGTTTATGTAGTTCAGCAAGTTTATGCATAAAATTCATGTGGAACATTATTTATAATTAAAACTGTATCTGATTGAGCTAAAAAACTCAAAACTGGCTAGATTACAAATATTCTCTGGATACCTATTCACCTCCACCTTCTAGAAAGAAAGAATTCTTTGATCATTGAACATTTCTATCCTTGTTGGTGATGAGAAGAAGGGAAGAAAGCAGAGAATGAAAACTAGTGAAATTGTTCTGTGTGAGAATAGATATTGGGGATTAGGTATTGGCTATGTGAATGTAGGATTTGGGGCACCAGATGGCAAAGATTATATAAGCAAATATGTGAAGTTAGAAACTTTAAACAGAAACATTTAAGAAACTTTTCAGTATATTTGGTTATTACCTGTTTCCATATACTTTTTATGATTTTGACTAATCTATCTTTTAAATTTTACTAAAATTAATTTATGTTCATTATTTCATTATGTTTATTATTTATTGCATTACTAAACTACTTGATGCCTGCAGCTGTAGCCCTGTGGCATCCGATCCCGTCAGATCTCGGAAGCTAAGCAGAGTCGGGCCTGGTTAGTACCTGGATGGGAGACCACCTGGGAACACCAGAAGCTGTAGGCTTGGGAGAAGGACCTGGCAACTCCCTCCCAAAAATCAATCTGCCATTGAAAACCCTATGAACAGCAGAGAAGCACTGACAATAGCATTTCCCCTGTTGTACAGAGGGTCGCTATGAGTCGGATACCGACTTGACGGCACCTAACAACAAAAACAACAACAAACTACTTGATAGCCTAAAGGTCAGTTGTTTTTGTTTCCTTTAACTTTTGAGGTTTGAAAAATCAGATATTGGATTCAAAGTGTATTATCTAGCTGTACTATACCAAAAATATCTTTTCATATGCCACAAGATTATTGGGTTTCAGTTGCAAGAGAATTGAGATCAATTAAAAACTCATAGTGATTCTTTCAATGTACCTTAAAAGTATAAATTGTTCAAACCACTCAACCAATTAGAACGTAGACTATGGGATAGATAAATACAAGTAGTTTGATATATGGAGTACCCAATGAACATATACAATACTGGGTTATACCCCATTTGAGAAAGTCTACAAAACTTCTTCATGTTTCTGCATTTATCCCAGTTTCCACAAACAGATAATTTCTTAAGACATTAAAATAATTCCAAGAATACAGAGGAAATCTATAGCAGACATGACTGGATTCAGACCTGAGTGAACATAGAGCTGTCACTGGGTTTTGCTGGACCTCAGTGTCTCTATCAGAAATTAGGCTTCTATGGTAGGTAGGCATTTGAACCAGCCCTGTGGCCATAAATAAAGGACACTTAATCCAGATGTGAAGAAAGTCACAGAGTTCTTTCTTCATACAGACAAAAATAAAGAAGTCTAGTCTTAATCAATTTATGAAAAAAAATGGAGAATATTTGAGACAGAGTGTATGGAGACAAAATATGAGAAACAACAGAGAGGGAGTGAACCATTTTACTCCCTGGCTTTTGGTTTGGAAAGCAGGTTAGATTTTGCCACCAGCAACCAAGACGTAAATACAAAGAAAGAAACAAGTTTGAAGTATTGTTGTTAGAAGTGGAATACAGGTGTAGATCACGGGTACTCTGCTGCACATATAGCATTTGGTATGTATGTAAGATATTTACTGATGCTTTTTATTAGGCAGAGGATTGTGTGAGCCTAAAATCTTGCAACTGATAACATAACTGATAAAGCTTAAGAGAAGAAACTCGTTCCTAAAAGGTGATGGATACAATAAGAAATTGGGGAAACTAAGTAGATCTAAGTAGATCAGGCTGGGATTTAGTTCAGTGGGTAGAGTGCTGCACTGCAGTCTCTGAGGCCCCAAGTTCAATTCCCAGCACCAGAAAAATGGGAAAAGGAACTGGCAATCCACTCCCAAGGCAATCCTGAAACAGTCAGCCATTGAAAACCCTATGAGGGTCTCTATGAGTTGGATACCGACTCGACGGCACCTAACAACAACAACAACAACAAGTAGATTGAATGGATCTTCTCAATTCTATATAGAAAGAGTTTCTTAGCTAAGTAATACCTAAGAAACTAACATGAAGGAGAAGTTATTTAATTTATAACCATAACATTTCATGAATCTTACTACAAATAGAGTATAAGTCTTTCATATGTATTCATACCTTTGGCTGAATTTAAATCCTGGATCAGCAAATTATTGTGGGACTTTGTATAGGAAAATTGAACTAGGAGCTATGATTTCTTCATTCATAAAAGTAGTTATGAATACAGAATCCTTAACATTAGTGTGATGATTAAGTCTTATAAAATATTTAAAGCAAGTATAATAGTTCCTGGAATCCCCTATACCCTTATCTATAGCTTTTCTTTCCATAGATACAATTTCTCATTGTTAACTGTTCCAAAACTATTAAGTGGGAAATTTAAGAAATAAATAATTCATAAGTTTTAAATTACCTGCTGTTTTAAGCAGTGTGATGAAACTTCGTGCCATCTTACCTCATCCTACCCAGGATGTGAATCATCCTTTTGTCCAGTTTATCCATTCTGTATATGCCACTCACCTATTAGTCACTTAGTAGCCTTCTTATTAAACAGATCAACTGGTATGATATCTTTGTGCCTGTGTTCAAGTGACTTGTATTTTGCTTAATAGCCTTGAAGAAAAAAGTAGTGATGCAGAACATTTTATATAATATGTCCTAATTATTCTATTTTATAAATTTTATTGGTTATTATTACTCTCCTACTGTGCCTAATTTATAAACTAAACTCTATTTATGTATAGCAAAAAAAACATACAATACAGTGTTCAATACTGTTAATAGTTTGATGAGTCTTCTGGAAGTTTTAGAACATATTCTTTATGGCTAAGGAGAAACTACCATAATTAGTTTTCTACCCCATGATAGAATAAAATTTGCTGCACTATGTAAAATCTATGGTAAACTCAAGTGACTGTTGTGGTTCAGACAAACCTAGGTAGGAGTTCCTTCAGTGAGCAGCAACTATGTGAACTTTCACAAGTTATCTAATCTTTAATAAATTCAGTTTCTATAATTCAGTGAGAGCATTTACTTCTGGGAAAGACAGCATATAAAATGGGATCACACCACAGGGATTAGTAAGCATGCAGCTGTGTTTCATTGGGTTATGTAGAATGGCTTCAGTTATGTCAGAAAAACACTTCCATCCCTGCACTGACCAACAACTAATGATATGAAATTTTGTCTCTACACAAGATACCATTAAGTCACAGTATGTAAAACCCAATGGTCCCTCTAAAATCTTCTTTTACTCATAATCATGTATCAACCAACTTAACTCAACAGCTTGACTTGAATGAGGTGCTCTAAGAACAGACTCCAATGTCAACATGTAGAAAATATTTTTCAGTAGTTTGCTAGTAGCATTGGTGTTTATTTTGTTGCTTCTACTGCTATTGGTTTTTATTATTCTAAAAGGAGAAAAAATGTTCTACTGGAATACATGCATCTGTAGTTTTAAAACAAACATTTTGATGAGATTTTTAGTTTTGTGAATATAAAGGAGAATTTTTTAATATAATTAGTTGTTGTTGTTGTTAGGTACCATTGAGTAAGTGTTGGACTAATAGCAAACCTACATACAACAGGAAAAACACTGTTGTCAGTGCTTCCCTGCTATTCATAGGGATTTCAATGGCAGATTGTTTGTTGGGAGTGGGCTGCCGGGTCCTTCTCCCAAGCCTACAGCACCTGGTGTTCCGAGGTGGTCTCCCATCCAAGTACTAACCAGACCCGACCCTGCTTAGCTTCAGAGATCTGATAGGGTCTGATGCCACATTGCTATGACTGCAGGCAATGGAATTAATAAGTTATATTTAAATAGAAGTAAACCTGCAGCCTTAGCCCTATGGCATCCGATCCCATCAGATCTCAGAAGCTAAGCAGGGTCAGGCCTGGTTAATACTTGAATGGGAGAATATGGATTTGTTCAAGTTATCACATGGCTTGTACTATTGCTATTTACACTAAAGAGAGAAATTAGGCATAGTTACACAATGTAATTATAAGGAAATATATTTGTAATGTACTGGCACTTTTCATTATCTTTAAAAATTTCCTAGGTAATTTCTATAAACTTAATCATTTTAGGCCCTATCCTTCTTCAACTTACATTTCTAAGGATTATTTGTTGCAAATACCCTCCCTATCACATAGTCTTTTCCTTGAGAAAACTTACATTATTCTCTATGAGTTAAGAAATAATGCCCAGAATTTACCTGAGGTACTACGTTCTACGTCAATATCTTATAATAGTTCTGCAGTGGTTTTGGAGCAATGTAACAGTGAAAGAAGTCAATATGGACTTGTTTTTATTCTTTCTCAATATGAGATGAATGAAGAGGAAAATATAAATTATGTAATAAAAAAGTTCAATTTTCTGCTGGCTAGCTTAAAGTTTTCTCTGTTGCATCCATCTGTACACATGTAGACACACACACACACACTCACACACACACACACCATCTTCTAGGTTGGTGATTTAATGAGGTGTGTAGCTGCAGAATGAATAAGCTGATGGTGAGTATTATGGTTTAAGTATAAAATGTCCCCCAAGTCTCATGTTTGAATGATTGGTCTTCAGCTGGTGGCACTGTTTTGAGAAGTTGATGAACTTTGGGAGGTGGGACCTAGCTGACACAAGTAGGTCACTAGGGGTAGATTTTTGAAGCTTTTTCCTGCACCACTGGTTCTGGTTTCTCCAACTGTCCTCAAAGGTATGAAGAGCCTCTGCCACAGGCCCAGCTGTCAGCTCCTGGGCTATGCCTTCCCTCACCCAAGTATGGACTGAAAGTTTCTCAAACCATGAATCAAAACAAACCTTTCATTTCTTAATTGACTTGCTAGGTATTTTGTTCATAATGATGCAAAAACTAATGAAACACAGTGAGTTTAGATTTTTGAAGTGCGGAAGCCTTTTTTTACTGGAGAAAACATTGTAGTAGAGATACTGATATTTATTGCTAAGTCAAGACATGAGAAAGGCTAACAGGCAAATAGAATTTACAGGATTCTAGTTTGTCAGTCTGAGCATGCTAGAATACATAAGCTAGGGATTTGTCCTCTATCAATATCAAGTTATTATACAAACAAATGTTGCTGGAATCTATTGACTTAGGCCTTATCAAGACACTGACTAACCTAATAAACCAAACCCATGATGAAGCACACACAGATATGATGATTCCATAAGGTACCTCTTCTCCAATATACATTTTTGCTTCAACAAGGGCTTTCTTGGATAGAGTTGTTGTTGTTGTTGGGTGCTTTTGAGTTGAGTCAAACTTACAGCAATCCTCATAGGGTTTTCAATGGCAGATTGAGGATGGCTTCCAGAGTGGGCTGCCACATCCTTCTCTTGTTTCTGCAGTGCTAGGGATCAAACCCAGGGCCTCAGAGAGGACAGAGAAGCACTCTACCAACTGAGCTAAACACCAGCCCCAAAGGATGTTGTTGTTGTTGTTGTTGTTGTTGTTGTTGTTGTTGTTAGGTACCATGGAGTGGAGTCTGACTCCTAGCCACCCTCATAGGGTTTTCAATGGCTGATTGTTTTGGGAGTGGATTGCTGTGTCCTTCCTCTGTTTTTGCAGTGCTGGTGATCGAACATGGGTCCACTGTACCAACTGAGCTAAATCTTAGCCCATGCCCCAAAGAATAGGGTAACATATATATGATAAATCCAAGTGTCTTAATTTCAAACAAAATATTTCTGGGCAAGAGAACCTCTTTTCTGTCTGAATGTGGGAATGGCAGAAGCCATACATTTTTGTGTTAATTTTTCCACAGATATCATGGCAAGCAATCAGAGGACAAGGAGAGAGAAAGGGAGGCGAGCAAACAGCAGGTGAAAGGAGCAACCCTCAAAGGCCTTTGCAGTGTTCCTTCAGGTAAGTATTCTGACTCATGTGGCGTCAGTGAAACAGATCTTGTAAATCTTTAGATTGAAATGTCTTTATACACACCCAAAGCAGAGCAAACACAATGTTTTAATATGTCAGAATATGAATGTTATCTTTCTATTGCATGAGAATAATGTCTATGTGAATAGGTATTGATTCCAACTGGGTGTTACTAGCATTTTACCTGGTGTTAGTAACTGATAAGCCTTGCATGGGATTTTATCACAGAGACGCTGTTTCTCAAAACTGTGCATACTCTGATGCCCAGTCTTTTATTGGTACATGTTATCTGATGGACTCCAAATTAAAAGCAATGTCCCCTATATAGATGTTATTAAGAGTGATGGGACAATGCTATCACCACTTTATTTCTTACTGTCTGAGAGTTGGAACCCAAGCTTTCAGAAAATAGACTGGCATGAATCATTAATTATTCCTACACATGAATACTGATATATTTATCACTGTTAGTTAAAGGAGCATCACCTCTAAGATAGTTATTTTATTCTATGGTGAATCTAGAAAACAGGAAGGAAGATAACAAATAAAAATAAGAAGTCCATAGAGGCAGCATGGAAGTGGCCACATTAAAGAAAAAGGTGATTGATTCCCATAGTATGATGACAGTTTCATTTTTAATAGTGTCTACATAAATAAGCTATATTTGTTGAAATTGTTTATTATAGCACTTTATATCTGGTAGTGCTTATTTAAAATATGATAAAATCAGATATTATAGGAAAGAATATAAAACTGCAGTCCTATATTCAAGAGTGACATAATTATAACATATTCTAGTAGAAAACAAAACATAATATATGAAATTATTGTCCAACATTTCATATTATCAAATTTTGAGAAGGACTTAGGCTTCAGGATTTCTAAACTAATGTTCTTTCTACAAGAAGATCTAGATTTTTATGTAACCTTCCCCGTGCTAAAAAATGGTGATTTTTTATTCCTTTAGTTATACATGCTGTTGATATGTTCGATTACTTATTTACTTCCTTCATTTTAAACTATAACTGCACATGAGTAATTTGCATTGAGCTTGCTGATAAGTCTATCTTATTCCACAAGTGCCTGTTGTTTGCATGTTTATGATTCCAAGCACATTAAGACATGAGGGCAAATGGAAGTGATGGATGGGTGTATTCCAAATTGCTCAAAATGGATTAGACTCAGAATTTTTTCCAGTCACAGTTTTCCCTTTCACATACACAGTATATTTCCTGAAAGAAGGCAATGGAGACCATTTGTACATTAGTAGGTATAATTTCCTAAGATTACTTTGAAGGCTAGTGGATTGTATGTTGGAGGTGGTCAATGCACCATAGCCTTCTTGTGCTCTGGTAAAGTCATATATTTTTAATGTTGATTTATCCTTTCTAAGGTCTCTTCATTTGGGGCAAGGACAAAGGAAAAATAGAGAAATTGACAAAGGATCCCCTATAAAAAAAAAAAAACAGCACAGTCTCAATTCCTGGTCCCTTTATCAGTAAAGATGTTGTTGTTAGGTGCCATCCAGTCTAGTTCGACTCATAGCGGTCCTCATAGGATTTTCAATGGTTGATTGTTTCAGGATTGCTTTGGGAGTAGATTCCCAAGCCCTTCTCTTGTGTCAGTAAAGATAAGAAAATCATTTACAGCACTCTGTGCTCATTTGAAGCACATCTCTTTGTAATAGCATACTTTTTGCACATGGATGCAAGGGTTTGTGAGATATTTTCTTTTTAAAATGATGTCTATAAGTTAAAAATATAGGAAGAAGCAGCTAATGGTGAAAGAGTCCATGAAATAGAAAGAAGACAAAAATAATCACCTGGGATTTATATGAAACACAGGTGAGTGAGAGTAAGATATGAATATAGGAAAGTAGAAAAATAATAGAACAAAACAGTATTATAGTAATAGAAAAATAAGTCACCACTGTGAACTACTGGTCTTTAATGCAGATTGCTGGTGGTGTTAGGTACCAACTAGTCAGGTCCAACTGATAGCAACCATATGTTCAACAGAATGAAACACTGCTCAACTCTGTGCCAGGTATATGATCTTTTTTATGTTTAAGTCCATTGTTGCAGACACTGTGCCAATCCATCTAGTTGAGGATCTTCCTTTTTTTTTTAATTGACCTGCCTCTCTCCCAAACATGTGATGTCCTTCTCCAGGATTGGTCCCTCTTGACTACATGTCCAAATACGAAAGACCTATTCTATCCATCCTTGCTTCCAAGGAGCACTTTCGTTGCACTTCATCTGGGATAGATCTATTGGTTCTTTTTGTAGTCCATGTATACTCAGTATTCACCTCTAGCATAATAATGCATAAGCATCAATTCTCTTGTCTCCCTTATTCAATGTCCAGCTTTCATAACTGTATGATGCAACTGAAAATATCATGGCATGAGTCAGGTGCACCTTTGTCTTTTCCCAGTGCAATGTATCTTTTGATTTCTTGACTGCTGTTTCCTGGGTGTTGATTATAGAACCAAGTAAATAAAAATCTTGGACAACCTCAGTCTTTTCTCCATTTATCATGAAGCTGCATACTGACCCAGTTGTAAGGATTTTTGTTTCGCTAATGTTGAGGTAAAATCCACATTGAAGGCTGTGTTTTTTGATCTTCATCAGTAAATGTTTAAAACCTCTTCAGTTTCAGCAAGCAGAGTTGTGTCATATGCATAATGCAGATTGTTAATGAGTCTTCCTCCAATCCTGAGGCCATGTTCTTCTTCATAAATCCAACTTCTCAGATTATTTGCTCAGCATAAAGATCGAGAAGGAATGGAGAAAGGATACAGCCCTGTGCACAGCTTGAGTTTAACCCAGGCAGTATAAACCAGGCAGTTTCATCAATGAAAATTATTGGGATTGATTCCATATGTGGAGTGTGGCCTCAGAATTCCATTCTAACAAATTTCTGGGGGGGTGTGTGTGACAATGTGTTGGCCCAGAGATTATACTTGGAATAGCACAGTTGTGTGTGCATTAAGAAATTCCCAGTCCTAAAGTCTATTGTGAAGGTATAAAATAAGATTATTCATATGGGCTGGGAACTGTGGCACACACCTTTAATCCCAGAAGTTTGGAAGCTGAGGCAGGAGTATAATAGGTTCCATATAGTAGGTATATGCTACTTAGCAAGACTCTATTTCAAAAAGAAAAAAGAAAATTTACTCATGTAAGGTGAGAAATTTGGGGGGAAATAATGGCTGTAATATGATGTAAATTGTACAAATGCAGAGGGTACAAATATTATTTTCAAGAACCCTGAGCATATGGTTATTTAGAAATTTGTGGTTAATTTTACCTAATTGTAACAGTGGTGTGAGTATACATCTGTACATAGTTATCGTTACAGATCATTTGGAAATAACACACAATATTTTCTATGTGCTTTTGATTGTGCAATATGGAAGCACAGAAACAAATGTCACTATCTCCTTGTCTTGTGCCTCCAGATTTCCAGGTTTATAGATGAGGCAAAACATAAATAGATAAATAAAAATGAAAATGGTTACATGTTAAAAACATGCTTTACTTTACATCATGGTTTCACATCTCATCCTGCACCTCAATCCTCCTGGAAAAAGACTTTTCTTGAATCCCATCTGTCTATAGTAGTGCCATGAATTCCTAAATTTTATTCAATCCCAGGTTGCTTAGTAAAAGCAGAGATATTTCAAACCATCCAGCAGAGGGCGCCCTCCCATGGCTCTGATGTGAGAAAGGAGTTGCCTCGCTTCTCCAGGTGCTGTGGGCTCGCTCTGCCACTGATGATCTGGAAGTTATTTCCAGGAAGACAAGGGAAAGAAGAGGACCATCTCTCAAGGGTTATCATTTAACCATGTAGCCATGTTCTCTTAATCATAATACTTGAATACTGTAGAGATACTGTTTGGGGATTTCTCAAGGATTCATAAATAAGGCAATTCTGGTGGTTTTAGCCCCATGCCACCTGACTTGTAAATTTAAAATCATCTGTGGTACTTTTTGTGCCTTCATCACATTAATGTTCAAATGAGGCTCTAAATACAGCTTCGGCTCTGACTCTCATTTCCACTAGCTCTTGTCTTCCACCTCCCTCCATGGTGGCCTCTTGCTCTCTTTCCTCCACAGTGGGCACTTCTCTGTATGTTGCCTTTGCACACTAGTTCTCTTCCCTCCTGATGCTGTTTGCCCAGATACACAGCTGGAGGGCACACTCCCTCATTCAGTCAGGCTTTCATTGCTCTATCAGTCCTCAGTTAACATTTCCTTACTGCTTTTTAAAAGTTGAGTCAACATTCCCACTCTCTGAGTCCCAAACTTTATTTTTCTCCCTAGAGTTTACTGTCATATAACATCCACCATTTCTTACTTTTGCCTACTAGGATGTAATTTGTTGACAACAAGGAATATTTTTTAATCTTTTCTCATGAAGTATCTCTAATGCATAGAGCTTTGCTTGCCACATTGTTGTTGTTAGGTGCCCTCAGCTCGGATCTAACTCATAGCAAACTTCATAGGATTTTCAATGGCTGATTGCTTCAGGTTTGCTTTGAGAGTGGATTGTCACATCCTTTTCCAGTTTGCTTGCCACATAGTATTTCATGAGAGAATGAGTAAAAAAGGAGATACACTTATCAAAGTTCAAAAAAACTCCTCTAAGAGACTTCCTTCAGGACATTATTGAAAAGAAATATGACAATAGTGACATAACATGAAATCAACAATTTAACTGTGTGTCTCCTTTGAGGGTACAAAAATATATATTTACATATGCTACATATTTATTTGCCTGCAGCTGTAGCCCTGTGGCATCCGATCCCGTCAGATCTTGGAAGCTAAGCAGGGTCGGGCCTGGTTAGTTCCTGGATAGGAGACCGCCTGGGAACACCAGAAGCTGTAGGCTTGGGAGAAGGACCTGGCAACCCCCTCCCAAAAATCAATCTGCCATTGAAAACCCTATGAACAGCAAAGAAGCACTGACAATAGTGTTTCCCTTGTTGTACAGAGGGTCGCTATGAGTCGGATACCGACTCGACGGCACCTAACAACAACAACAACAACATATACATTTATATCCTCATGACTTTAATGAGCATTTATTCTCCAAGGTAACATTGTAATTGTCTTACCTTGGAAAAGTAGTGACAGAAAGCACATTATTGACATCATTAACGATAATTTCTCTTATTCTGATCTTCCTCCTTACTGTAATACATTATTGATGCTCATTTTCATTAGTAAATCCATAATATTTCACCTATTCTTCCACTGTGAGGACTTACTGAAAAGCTGTAAATCATACACAAAGAGTGTTAGAAAACTCTAAAATATGAATGACAGTACTTCCCAAAGCAACTGGAGGTTGTTATCATATCAGTTCTAAGCCCATATTAAAGAACATAAACAAATATGAGACAAATCATCATTATCAACTATTATATTTCAATGGCTAATGGGATTGTTGTTGTTGTTGTTGTTGATGTTAGGTGCCATCAAGTCAGTCCAACTCATAGTGACCCTATGTACAACTCACAAAACCCTATTTTCAGTACTTCTCTGCTATTCATAGGGTTTTCAATGGCAGATTGTTTTGGGGAGTGGGTTGCTGGGTCCTTCTCCCAAGCCTACAGCACCTGGTTTTCCCAGGAAGTCTCCTATCCAAGTACTAACCAGGGACTGACTCTGCTCAGCTTTCAAGATCTGACAGAATTGGACATCACAGTGGTATGGCTACAGGTAATGGGGTTGTAGTAAGTTTATATTGCATAGAAGGGAGAAATTTTGATGTCAATTCCTTTAAAAATAGGAAGGACAAGAGAAGAGAAATATATCCTTGCATAAATAAGCCTCCCAGAAGTGTTTTCAGTAGTAATTCATCCCCCATTACCTTAGACACATACTCCCATTCAAATTGCTGTCTGATAAAAAAAAAAAAACAGATGCTTTAATGATTATACCTACTGCCCTCTTTTGAATAAATTACACTCTTAGTTTCTCATGTTTTTGATATAGATTAATATTTAGGTATATGAAAAATTCTAGATTCTGTACTGAGAATCATATTTAAGTTGTTTGCTGAAGACATCAAGTGATATAAACTTGACTTACATTTCAGAATAATAACAGGATAACAAAACCACTTGAGGTTTAATTTTTGGTTAACAGTACAGAGTTGACAATTAAGACAATTTATCAGACACTTAATAGAAATAATAAATGTTACTGTTGGAAGAAAGCATAATGATCATTTAAATGCCGCATGGTGGGAAGGATAGGGTATGTGGAACGAAGAGATTTACATGAGGTCCTGACTTTAGCTCCGTTTTAATTGGATGTCTGTGGAGAGACCATTTAATGATGGTTAAATCATCATCAGAAAGGTATAATAATTTCAATTCCATCTAATTCATGGAGGCGTTTTGAGGATGAAAGCAGCGTCTCTGTGTAAACATGCTAATGTAAAATATTGAACAGATAGGGGTCCTGAATAGTATACAACTTGAGGACAAATATGTAAGTGACATCTCTGTAGATTCCCAATCATAAGAGTCCTTCTCATATCCAAGCACTCTAAACTGTGAATTAAGATACCTATCACCCATTAAATATTTTTCATGATACATGTGTGAGAAAGAACAATTTTGGCCCAGTTGTTTCCTGTAACGGTGAACTCACTAGGGTAGCCCTGGTACCAGCAACATCAGTACCCCTGGGACATCACCAGAAATGCAAACTTTTGGGCACAGTTCACATTTGTTGAGTCCAAGACTATGTTTTGGGCTCAGAAATTTGCATTTAAAATTTTTATTTCAAATTCAGCAGATTCTTCTAGAGCAAATTGAGGTTTGAGAATTATTGCCACTTTTTCATTCATCTTTTTTTAGTTAGTATACAACATACAACTAAATGAGTTTCATTATGTTATATCCATATATGTCTATCCTTGTACATTTTTCATGTTCACCTTCCCCATTACTCTCTCATGACCCCTCTCCTTCCATGTGACCACCTTCCTCTCCATCTATGCTTCCCTTTTGATTGTATGTCTTATTTGTGTATATGTGTGTATGGTGTGGTGTTTGGTACTGTTGAGTCAGGTCCAACTCATAGTGTCTCTATGTACAAAAGATGAAGCACTACACAACACTATGCCATGCAGTTTCTCGGCTATTCATATGATTTTCGATGGCTGATTGTTTCAGGAGTGGGTTCCCAGGTCCTTCTTCCAAGCCTATAGCACCAGGCATTCCCAGGCAGTCTCCCATCCAAAGACTAAACAGGACCAACCCTACTGAGCTTCGGACATCTGATGAGAATAGAAGCCAGGGTGGTATGGCTGTAGGCTATGTGTGTATGTGTATACACATATATATCTCCAGATTTTGGCTTTGAAAACCAAAAGTGGTATTTCTCTTCCTTTCCTCCATTACCTATTCTTATTGCCCTCCCCTTAGTCCTTTTGCTCCCCCT
The DNA here is from genome assembly GCA_007922755.1 of Pedetes capensis. Lineage (NCBI taxonomy): Eukaryota > Metazoa > Chordata > Mammalia > Rodentia > Pedetidae > Pedetes > Pedetes capensis. The sequence goes on along the minus strand of VMDO01007657.1, from coordinate 33,379 downwards.
ACAGAGTCTCTGCCCTATATATGAAAATATTGAATGTATACTGATATCTAGCATATGAGAAAAAAATGCAATTTTTTCTTTGTAGGTCTGGCTTATTTCACTTACAATGATGATCTCTGGTCCATATATTTTCTAACATGTGCAGTTAAGATTGTGTCCTTTCTTATGGCTGAATAAAACTCCTTTTCCTTATCCATTCATTTTTCCTTATTCATTCCTTATCCATTCATCTATTTTCCTTATCCATTCATTTATTGATGGACTCCTAAGTTGATTCTATATCTTCGCTATTGTAAATAGCACCACAATAAACATGGATAAGCACCTACCTCTATGGTATGTTAACTTATATTCTTCATTGCCACGTTTAAATTAAATATTTTAAAATCTTCACCATGAAAAGAGATAGGACAGAGTTCATGTATGTGATTTGTTCATGACAAAAGTATCTGGGAGGGTTTGGCCAGTAACTTCCCAGCCTCATGGCTTCCAGACCCCCTTATCCTCAGAGCTTCTATCCCAAGCCTTTTTGTCAGTCACTTGAATGCTGTGGGCCCCAGGACCTTGAATGGCAATGATCTCCCCTTGTCTTAAGCTTTCTTTTCCTTTTCCTAAACATCCTTCCACTCTCATTTCAAGCATCATTTCATCAGAAAGTCTTCTAACCCCTATATTAGGTCATATCTCACTATTATAACTCTCACAGCTCTTTAATTTTCCTTTGTAGCACTTGTCACAGCTTATGAATATATAATATTGTGATTAACTGCTTCATGTCTTTCTCATCCTTAAGAATCCGTGCTGCATGTGATCAGAGATATCTGCTTTACATGACATTAAATCCCAGTAGCAAGCTTAGTCCCCACATATGAAAACTAACTAATAAATATTGTGAAAATAATGAATAAAATGACACTCAACTGTGTTCTTTCCACTTCTTGAACTACAGAAAATGTATAGAAAATGAAAATGTATAGAATAGAACAATTATATCTAACCCCATGAGTATCAAACCTATAAGTTAAAATTAACCCCTCAGTTAATATTAAACTAAATTTGACAAATGACTTGTGTAGTTGTTGTGAATCAGCTTTCTGTTACTGTACCAAAATATCGGAGATGATCAACTTAATAAAAGAAAGAAAATCTTTATTTTGTCACACTTTTAGAGGTTTCAATCCATGGTTAGTTTGCCTTTTTGTTTTTGGCACTGTGAAAAAGCAGTATATAATGTCCTACCCTTTTTCTTTAAAAGTTGAATATACAATTGACTATTTTTAGCCTATCTAAAAGAAAAAAATTGTCATTTATGGCAATTAAGATAGAAGTGAAAACATTAGATAAATGAAGTAAGGCAGGCACACACTGGGAAATGCAGCATGTTCTCACTTAAAATGTGAACTATAAAGCAATCAGACTCAAAGAAGCAGAAAGTATAGTGGTAGTTACCAGAGGATGGGAGATGGGGGAAATGGGGAGATGATGGTCAATGGGATCAAAGCTGTAACTGAATAAAAGATACTGTTGTTGTTTTCTTTGGGATTTATTAAACATCATGATAAACAGAATGGGAGGAGGACATGACAATTCATGCCTGAGGCAATCCCGAAGCAGCCATTGAAAACCCTATAACGGTCTCTATGAGTTGGACAACACTTGTCAGCACCTTACAGCAGCACCATGGTAAATAGAAATTAACATACATTTCAAAATAGTGGAGAATGAATTCAAATGTTCTTGCCACAAAAATTATTTGTGTTAATACATTATCTTGATTTAATTATTCCACATTGTGTTCATAAATCAAAACATTACTTTTCACCCCATAAATATATAACTACAAATTGCCAATTTATAATTAAAAATTAAATATTAAAAAATGTAGCATTTGAAGGAAGTATGGTCTAGTCCTAGAGATCTCTAAGAAGTGAGAGGATCTGATTGTATCTGTCTGTATATCTATATTGTATATTTATATTTCCTCTGAAATTCATACCAGTGGTTCAGACCTTGGGGAAAACTGAAAAGCCTTCAAATTAAGCACCATTTCAACACAAGATTCTGAAAAGGAGTACATCTTTTTTCATTTGTTTTTCATTGCAATAGGAAATCTCAACTCTATTCCCCAGACTGAATAATAAGATTTCTATTATCAAGAAAAATGGAAAAATTAAGAATGGTCAAAATATATGCTTAATTAGTGGAGGTAAATACTGTTTCCACATAATGCTGGAACATAAAGCCAATTATCTGAATGAACCCCATTGACAAATATTTAAACATTTACAGCTAACCATTTTAATATTTAACAATACATTTATAAAAGTACATCTATTTTTATAGCATCTCTTTATAGAATGTTGCCACAGCCCGAGCTGCAGCCTAGGATCCAGGGTTTCCTGAAGGCAGATGAGGAGTCCGCGATGGGTAACTGACACAGCAGCTCAGAGGCCATGTGGATCTGTTCCGTTCCCCTTATTGTTCGGATATCCCAGTTTTTTATACAATCGTTTTAGGCTTAGGTCATGCAAGTAGTAAGAATATGTACAGTTTTACACACACCTGGCAGTCATAATAGTAGTGGAGGGTCAGGCTGACCAGAACAGCAGCCTTTACTCTTTTTCTCTAGCTGGGAACCAAGGTCTGCCTTTAGATAGGTAAGCACCTCCCTGTGCTAAAATTGTCAAGGAGGCTTTTGTACTGTGGGGACAGGCATATATATATGTATGCCTGTCATACACACACACACACACACACACACACACACACACACACACACACACATATAATGGTTTTATTATTTAATTATTTATATGTGTGTCACCCCCATTGAGTCCACACTATGAAAAATGGATATTTTAACTTATTAGATTGTATTGTTTATTGGAGGGCTACTGGTATAAAAACTTTAGTCTGTGTTGGCTCCAGGAGTTCACGCTGTTGGGAGTCATTCAAGAATTTTCTGTTGCAGTCCTGTTAAGGAGTTTTCTTAACTCCTGCTCTGAATTAGCACTGCTCACAGAATCAGAGGATTATATATTTACATTCATTATTTGTTTTTCATTAATTTTTCCAGAAATCCACAATATGAAAAAAACAGTGACCAATTCAAATTTAGGAAAAAAAAAAAAGATGAGATTCCAAGTTCTTTCCCATGAAGAGACCTTCTTTTGGAGGTAGTCTTCTCCTTTCGGCAGACTTTCCCTCCAAAGGCTTTGAGGTGCTTTTCCCCTTTCAGTGGACATTTCCTCTGATGCCCCTTTAAAGGCACCCTTCCTCATGTGGGGACTCAGCTTACCCATCATGAGTAGAACTGGACCTGGCAGAATGTCAAGTCTAAGTCAAAAACTTTATATATGTTTTTTCAAATTCATTTTACTCAAAAAATTACACAGATGAGGAAACTGAGACTACAATCATCAAGCTGGTGAGATTTGTCATGGAGAATCCAAGAAAAATTGTACCTATAAAATCTGTACTTTTATTATTTTTTCTTCTGTTCCTTATCAGTATGTTATACTCTCTGACTTTGAAATTTGAACTGCACAAATGCACACATATACATATAATCAAATATTTACTTATTGCTATGTGGGGAGGAATAATTTATTATTCACCTTTTAAAATCTTCAATTGAGGATTAGAAGTGAGGACTCATTGACTACCTAATAAGATGTTTCTTACTCTTCACTGGCATGTTTATTCAACAATCATCTCAATATGTATCTCAACTATATTTCAATACCCTCAAAGAACTCTTTCCACCCAACCAGGCTCCTTCCATGAATTGAGGACTCATATTTACAACTGTACATTGAACAATGCTATGTGAATATTTCATGGAATGCTAATTCTTATGTGTGTTACACCAAACTCACACTTTCTGTCTAAAGAGGCCAATGTAGAGTACCTGTCTAGCATGTACAAGTTCCTGGGTTTGATCCCCAACACACTAAATAAACAAATCATTTTCATGCAAATTCTTGTAGTTCTCCTGTGTATCTTGTGCAGTAGGCTGACCACACAGCTACCCAGCCACCCATGCTAGGACCCCAGAAGACCTTGCCAACTAATCAAGGTTGCCAATTTAGTCTTCTTGTTTCTTAATTCCATTATATATGTTTATTCCAACTATCCAGATTTAAGTCATTGTTCACCATTTCTCACTTAAACTTTCTGACATGGGTGTCTGGTTGCCTTGCCTGGTCTCTTGCTCTCTGAATTTTTCATCCTCCTGTGGCCTAATTGTATATCGATCACTTAAATGTATTTGATCATGCAGTTCCCTCCCTATGTACACTGTTGCCTTTGAACTTCTTGAGCCTGCCTTGCCAGACTACTCTCCCTCCTTTCCCCATCCTACATTGAAGTTACCCTCAGCTGTTATTGTTCTTGGTACATGCAATGCACTCCTGCATACCTGTGCCTTTAGTTAAACTCTACTTCTCCGCCCTCCTTTCCCTTCCACTTTTCCTTCATTGCAGCTGCTATTTGAATAGTTTTTTTTTTTCTAAAAAGTCAGCTCAGTTATTATCTCCTCTTTCTTTCCTGACCATCCCAGGACATATTACTTCATACTCCTGTAAAAAATGCAGTTAAGATTGTGTCCTTTCTTATGGCTGAATAAAACTCCTTTTCCTTATCCATTCATTTTTCCTTATTCATTCCTTATCCACTCATCTATTTTCCTTATCCATTCATTTATTGATGGACTCCTAAGTTGATTCTATATCTTCACTATTGTGAATAGCACCACAATAAACATGGATAAACATTCACTAAACTGTTTCTCAAGCTTAAGGAAGTGAAGAAAAAATTCAAGCCTCAAGTGCCAGTAGTGAAAGATGCTACAGGGAAAATATTAAATGATGCAGGAAACATCAAAAGAAGATGGGAAGAATACACAGAGTCATTATACAAGAAAGAATTGGTAGATGACCAACCATTTCACGAGGTTGCATACAAAGAGGAACCAATGGTGTGGAAGGATGAAGTGGAAGATGCCTTGAAAGAACTGGTGAAACACAAAGCTCCAGGAATTGATGGGATACCAATAGAGATGTTTCAACAAACAGAGGCAGCACTGGAGGTGTTAACATGTTTATGCCAACAGATTTGGAAAACAGCTACTTGGCCAACTGACTGGAAGAGATCCATATTTGTGCCTATTCCCAAAAAGGGGGATCCAACTGAATGTGCAAACTATCGGACAATATCATTAGTATCGCACACCAGCAAAATTCTACTAAAGATCATTCAGAAGCGACTGCAGCAGTATATAGACAGGGAATTACCAGAAAATCAAGCGGGATTCAGAAAAGGGCAGGGAACCAGGGACATCATTGCTGATGTCAGGTGGATATTAGCTGAAAGCAGAGAATATCAGAAAGATGTCTATCTATGTTTTATTGACTATGCAAAAGCATTTCATTGTGTGGATCACAACAAATTATAGATAACACTTCGGAAAATGGGAATACCAGAACACCTAATTGTGCTCATGAGAAATCTGTACATGAACCAGGAGGCAGTTGTTCGAATAGAACAAGGAAACACTGAGTGGTTTAAAGTTGAGAAAGGTGTGCGTCAGGGCTGTATACTTTCACCCTATCTCTTCAATTTATACGCTGAGCAAATAATC
>VMDO01007657.1:0-27638 GCA_007922755.1 Pedetes capensis | reverse complement strand
GGCCTTCAATATGGGTTGTGACTAAACATCAACAAAACAAAAATCCTTAGGACTGGGTCAGCACACAACTTCACAATAAATGGAGAAAAGATTGAGGTTGTCCAAGATTTTGCGTTGCTTGGCTCTATAATCAACACCCGTGGAAACAGCAGTCAAGAAATCCAAAGACGCATTGCTCTAGCAAAAGCTGTGGCAAAAGATCTCTTTAGAGTATTGAAAAGCAAAGATGTCACATTGAAGACGAAGGTGCGTCTGACTCATGCCATGGTATTTTCAGTGGCATCATATGGTTGTGAAAGCTGGACATTGAACAAGAGAGGCAGAAAAAGAATTGATGCTTTTGAATTGTGGTGCTGGAGACATCTATTGAATATACCATGGACTGCCAAAAGAACCAACAAATCTGTCCTAGAAGAAGTGCTCCTTGGAAGCAAGAATGGCCAGACTGCGTCTTACATATTTTGGACATGTAGTCAGGAGAGAACAATCCCTGGAGAAGGACATCATGTTTGGGAGAGTGGCAGGTCAACGCAAAAGAGGAAAACCCTCCAGCAGATGGATTGACACAGTGTCTGCAACAATGGGCTTAAACATAAATAAGATCGTTTGCCTGGCACAGAATCGACAAGTGTTTCGATCTGCTGTACATAGGGTCGCTATGAGTCGGACTCGACCCAACGGCACCTAACAACAACAACAGCAAACACATACATACTCTGGGTTGTCTCCTGTGAATTCTATTTCTCTAGGATCTCTTTTCAGGGCTTTCTGCATTGCAAAAGAGAAGCCAGCATCCTAGTTCCTAGAACCTCCTTCCCTTTATGGGTATAGCTTTCAGTTTTTCCAGTGAGAGATAGTCTGTGGAAATTTAGAAAGTAGAAGAAAATGAGTAACCATTATTTTCTCAGTACAGTTGTAGGCAGACATGTGGGGCTGGGTCAGACAGAGGATTCACCGGCTCCGTAAGGAGGCTTGAGTACTCCCATCTTTGCTGCAAGGGTGCTCATGGGAGCTTCTCAGAGAGTCCTGAGAATTATGATACTTTCCCTCTTGTTCATACATATGCTAATTAATAGGAAAAGTGGAAATGACTTATCTCACACCCAAACTTTATTTGCACAGATATAACTACATAAGCAAAACAATGAAAAATTAGTAAAATAATCCAGTTAATTTCCATAATTATGAATTTGTTCCAAAAGCATACAATCATTTATATTTTATGTACAACTCAAAGTGAGATTCATAGCTAGGATGAACAAAAAATATTAAGCAAATATGCCATTTCCTTAGGACCTTATTAGTTATAATTAGTCCCCTAAAGGTTAAAGCCATTTATCTTCCACCATAACAGAGTAAGAACCAAATAAAATTTTTCCAGTATTCTGCCTATGTGTTTTGCCTGCTGAAAACAATATACATAAACCTAATTTTTTTCTTATTTCACTGAGACATTTGGTGCTAAGTGGCATAATATTTATTGTCAGTGTATTCTTAGTTATGAACATAAAATCCCATGAGAAAAGTACAGTAAGTTTAGTTGCAGCAAATGTTTATTCTTTAAATGCTGGTAATAAGAATTTTTAAAAAATGAATGATACTTTGCAAGGTGAACATTACAGTCATCTGTACTCCATTCCATCTATACAATTAGTAAACCTCATGTTAGCTCACTCTGCTGCTCTCTCTATTTTATCCATAGTCTTTCAACTTTTAAACCATTTCTGCTTGAGGAAAGTGTTCATTCTCCTGTTTATCCTCAATATAATGTCTTGTTATCTCTCAAATTTTCTTATTCTAAAACCATTCTCAACCATTTGACAATGTTTTAGATTCTTTTTGTCCTGATACTATAGAGTCACTATCATATGAAAGTGGATGCTCTACCATTTCAGCAGAGTCCATTAGATCTTTGCTTAAATAAGGAAAAATACCTCCATCATTCATTGTTTAATATTTGAAGGATTTAAGCATGCTAAATTTTTAAGCAAATATCTTAGGGACTTTTAGCTCAATGAATTTGACAAGTGTTGGCTTATGGGCCAATACAACTTTATGTTTACGATGGGAAAGTGGTGCCTCACTTCATAAATCTATGCCACTATCTTTAAAGTATATTTCACTCTCTTTTTATTAAGGTCAGCATTTCTTTCAAAACTGAGTTCAAAGGTCATTTGTTGCTGGGCACCATGGCCCATGTCTCTATTCCCAGAAAATCAGGAGGTTGAGGCAGGAGGATTGTAGGATTGAGGCCACAGGCAGCCCTCATAATTAGCAAGGCCCTGTCTCAAAATAAAAAATAGAAAAGGGGATAGAGGTGCAGCTCAATGGTGGAGTACTTGCATCATATGTGTGAGGCTCTGAGTTCAACATGCCAGTGCTCCACGAAGAAAAAAAAAATAACACTTTGTTTTAAGATTGCAACTATAATCAGAAATACACATATAAGCTATGCCACCTTAGGAAATAGAAAAGAAGCACTGCTAAATGCTGCTCCCCTCCTTGATATTTGTATACAGCAACGTCCATTGGACTGTAGTTAATAATGGCAAGGAACTTGCAATGGGTGTTATTTATATAGTTGCTAGCAAGTGAGATTTGTCTTTTTACTCAATTATATTGATTTCTTCTTGAACTGTCCTTTTTATGTACAACATTGCAGGGGTGGTTCTAACTGCCTTTTAAATTATTATTTTCACTGCTCTTTCATTTAAATAATAATATGATCAATTACCTAGCTCTTTTCCAAGAAACTGAATGCAGTATAATCAAATATAGCTAGATCTATAAATATAAAACATGTTGACCTAGCCTGCATATTATAAAGCACATTATGTGCCAATGTTTTCTGCATTTTCTATTGTTGTAAACAATAAGAATATAGGTTTAGAAAATATATGAAGGATGGCAGTACTATTATATTCATGTGTAAGTGCTTGTTGTTGTTAGATGCCACTGAGTTGAGTCTGACTCATAGCAATCCTATGTGTAACAGAAGGAAACACTCTCCAGCATTGTGCCAGCGCTAGGTCAGTGCTTTTCTGCTGTTCATAAAGTTTTCAATGGCTGATTACTTAGGGAATTGTCTCAGGAGTAGGCTGCCAGGCCCTTCTTCCATTTTTGCAGTGCTGAGGATGGAACGTGGGGCCTCAGAGCACACAGAGCAAGCACTCTACCAACTGAGCTCAATTCTACCCTGTATAAATGTTAAATAGTATTAAATTTTACTTAACTTTTAAAATGTAAAGTTAAAATTAGCTAATGACATTGATGGAAAAGGGTTTAGCTCAATTGGTAGAGCACTTGCTCTGTGCACTCAAAGGTCCTAGTTTTGATCCTCAACACCACAAAAACAGGAGACAAACCTGGCAGCCCACTCCTGAAATAATACCAAAACAATCAACTATTGAAAAACCTATGAATAACAGAGAAATATTGGCATAGTGTCTGGCATGGCACAATGTCGGGGAGTGTTTGTTTCTGTTGTACCTAAGTCACTATGAATGGGGCCCAACTCAAGGGCACCTAACAACAATAAAAGCAACGAGGACTTAAATGTTATAAATGTGGAAATCCTCTGCAGTCACTTTTATTAATTATTTTTCACTTTCTTTTACTGAAAATACTAAGAAAATACATATCATAAAGGATCTACCCATGATAACATTACTTCATTTTCACTTATGTTCACCTATTCACACTTAAAGTTCCAAATGAGTTTTAGCTATTGTGCTAAAGATGAGAGAGTTGGTTCAGTATCCTTGTTCCTCCATTTGTATAATATAAATTATCATATTTATTTACTTAAGTGTTTTCCTTTATGTTCTGTCACTGAAAATCATTCCCACTCTATCTTTTCATTTGTGTTAGTGAATTTTTTTTGTTCTTTGTGTTTTTTTCATATCTAATCTCAAGTGAATTTATATACTCTCTCATCTTTCTCTTGTATATTGCTGCTGTTGTTAGGTGCCGTCTAGTCAGTATCCTACTCATTGCGACCCTATGTGTTGTTGTTGTTGTTGTTAGGTGCCATCGAGTCAGTATCCGACTCATAGCGACCCTCATGTGGTTTTCAATGGCTGACTGTTTCGGGATTGTCTTGGGAGTGGATTGCCAGGCCCTTCTCCCACTTTTGCGGTGCTGGGAATTGAACTCGGGACCTCAGAGACTGCAGCGCAGTGCTCTACCCACTGAGCTAAATCCCAGCGACCCTACATACAACAGACCAAACACTATTGTCAGTGCTTCTCTGCTATTCATAGAGTTTTCAATGACTGATTTTTGGGGAGTGTGTTGATGGGTCTTTCTCCCAAGCCTACAGCACCTGGTATTCCCAGCTGGTCTCCCATCCAAGTACCAACCAGGCCCGACCCTGCTTAGCTTCCCAGATGTGATGCCACAGTTGTATGGCCGCAGGCTTCTTATACATAATACATAGAAAAAGAAGCATTTTTTCCATGGTCTCACATTAATAAATGAGTGAAAGAAGTAGGATGGTAATTATATTGATGGAGAAATATTGGCAAACATGGGGCTTAGTGAAAACCTTAAAGAAAACCTCAATAACAAGTATATCCTCAGGAGAATTTATGTATTCCCACAATAGTGACATTAAATGATAGTGTATGAACAATCATATAAGAATTATATTAGAAAGAGACAAAGATGGGAGTAAGCAATACTTACTGTGTATCCTTTAATTATCAGGCATTTTGTAAGATAGTAAAAGTTACAGAGATAAGCAATATAAAATTCTTCAACTCAGAATCTATTCTCAACTTTCATTTTCTTGTCAATATGCTGTCTATCTAGCCTCACTCTTCACAGATGTATAACCTCAAGTCTCCTTTCTTATCTCTGTTTGTCAATATACATAGTGGTTAGTGTTTTTATACATATGCATGTGTACACACATTCTATTAATGAAAGGCTCTCTTAACCCACTTGCTACTAAAATTCTGACTCATTCCTACTCAGTACTCCTCCTTGCTACTTCTGTGTTTATTCAATAAATTGTTGTTAGGTGTTATTGAGTTGAGTCTGACTCATAGTGACCTTCATTGGGTCTTCAATGGCAGACTGTTTTGAGATTGCTTTGGGAGTGGATTGCCATGTCCTCCTCCTGTCTTTGTAGTGCTGGGGATCAAACCTTCATCCTCAGAGTGTACAGAACAGCACCTCTACCAACTGAGCTACACCTCATACAATAAGTTATCTGGTCATTATTTATCTATGGACAATATATACATGTGATTTTGCTTATGTTCTCTCTCACTTTTTAGAAACTTACAATGCCAATTACATTTTCTTTCTTTTTTCTTTTCTTTCTTTTTTTTTTTTAATGGTACTTGGGAGTTGAACCCAGAGCCTTGCACATTCTTTGCAAGTGCTCTGCCTTTGGGCTACATGCCATCCCATTTTTTATTTTTCATCTTGAGACAAGGTCTCACTAAGTTATATACCCTACCTGTGACCTTGAACTTATCATCTTCCTGCCTCTGCCTCCCAAGTCGCTGAGGTTACAGGCATGAGCCACCACACCCAGCTCTTTCTTTTTTACCCTTAACATTTTCTTAAAGAAAACCTTTACCATGAAATTATACACATGCTATCTAAAAGAAAGAAAAAAAGGTTTAAAATTGGAAAATTCTGAACTTTTCTTGAGTTTATAAACTTCTAAATTCTATTTCACATCATAGCCAAACTAACTTAAAACATTATTCATACTAGCCATTCTTAGGTACCTTTCATTTTTTAGCCTCTCACTTCATTCTAGCCTAGTTTCTACCATTTTAAATGGTTCATTTTGAACATTACTCCCTTAGAACCGAATATGTTCATTGTCACTGAAAGCAGAGATTCTTTTTCAGCTCCTTTAGCATTTAACTCTCTTCTTTGAAATTCAGAAACATAATCTCAATGGTCTTTTTGGTATTTCATTTTGAATATTTAAAAGGCAGTTTATTCTCAAAATTCTCCAAAAAGGAACTCATGATCACACTGCTCCAAATGCAGCCATTCATGCTGTTTCCAGTCTTAGTAAAAGGTTTATCCCTAGAATAGCTTGGAGACATTCTTGATAATCCACCTTCTCACATGTGCCATATCCAATCTGTGTATGACTTATCTTTATTAACATGTTTCCCCTGAATACCTGTATTATTTATCATTTGCACCTATGCCAATTTTAGAATCTTGAGGCCACCTACATTCTTGAGTTCATAGCCTTATCCTTCAACTTTGAAGAGATCAGCACAGTATCTTTCTATCTTTTTCTGCCTGACTCTGATCTGATTCTTCTACCTCTCTTTTACAAAAACCAATATGATTATATTTGCAGACAATTCAGGATAATTTTCACTCAGACAACTCAGGATAATTTTCCTATTTCAAGATCATTAATCATGTCTGCAAAGCTCTTTCTTTCATTTTCCTGAAAGAAATTTATGTTATTAATTAAGGATATAAGACAGTACAGACTTTAGATTTAAGTGAGAGCAAACAAGATACTTAAGAGAAGAATCATAGTACATATCCAAGATGTCAGAAACAATTTAACAGCAAAAGGATTTGTTTTGGTTCAGGCTTTCAGGGATTTCAGTCCATGGTTGGCCGTCCCCATGTTTCTGGGCTGTGGTAAGGCAGAACGTCATGGCAGAAGGGCATGAGGGAACAAAATTGTTCACCTCATGGTGGCTAGGAAGCAGAGGGAGAGAAAAAGTAATGGGCCAGGGACAAAGGCCGACTTGTTCCACCTAGGCACTACCTCCTAAAGTTTCCACCACCTCACAAAATAGCCTCACTAGCTGGGGACCAAGTCTGCAACTCATATACCTATGGGAGACATTTTATATTCAAACCACAATGCTATCTGTTATCAAAAGACCACAAGCTGTTAGGTGTGGTGGTGCATACCTGTATTCCCAGCATTAGGGAGATTGGAGCAAGAAGCTTGTGGGGTTGAGGCCAGCCTGGACTACATAGGGCTACAGAATAAGATACTATCTCAAAAAGACCATAAACACCATGAAGCAAAGAATATTTTCTGTGCTTTTCCATCTTTACCTATCAGTACCTCTGATGTATATGTAGAATAACTCAATAAAAATCAACTGAATGAATGAAAGCAGCTCATAATGCTATTTGATTATTAACAGAGAAGTAAAAGGTATTTGCTGATATAGTATGTGGATAGGACTGGTGTTTAGCTCAGCTGGTGGAGAGCTTGCTTTGTGCACTCTCAGACTCTAGGTTCAATTCCCAGCAATGCCAAGATGGGAGATGGACCTGGTAATCCACTCCCCAAACAACACTCCAAACAGGCATTGAAAATCCCATGAATAGGAGAGAATTACTGATAGGGTGCCAGTGCCTGGGAGTGTTTCCTTCTGTAGTACATAGGGTCACTATGTTAGGACCCGGATTGAGGGCAACTAACAATGACAACAAGTATAAGGATACAGAAATAATTCAACTTTTTAAAGAATGAGTAGAGCCTTTATGAATCCTACAACAATTCTCTTATACAGTGTATCCTGATGGGATTATTGCCCATGAGACAGATAGTGATGGTGATAGGGTCCACAGTGAGGGGCAATGTTTATGTGGCCTTTACATTCATGGAACATATCCTTCAGGGAACAAATCTCCAGTATTTATAATGAAGAGAAAAGGGATATAGAAAATAATATCAGTAAACAGTGAGGGACTAGTGGGTGCATTTCAGTAATGCTTCTCTAAGGATTTTCTTAAAATAAATCTCACTTCTAAAATACAAAATCCTTAGACAAAAGTATACTTGATCAACATTGCTGTGGAAGTCACTACTGTTCCAGTGTTTTTTGTTGCGTGTCAAAACATCAACAGTGAGTGGCTATTACCCTTCACTGTTTCCTTCCTTATTTTCCACTGCTTGTCTGATCATAGTCACTATTTCTTTTATAAATCTCAATTATATATAAAGGAGGACCTGTGCATCTTTTCTAGGTACAGAGAGACCAACTTTCTTAAAGGAACTCTATTCACTAAGTGTACAGAGTATATTTCACAAATTTTGAGTTAGGAGTTCTAAGATTTATTAAGTGCAGGGTGAGAAAGAAGGAATCACCTTGCGCATTGACAATTTTTCTCCTCTTGAAAAATAGATGGCATATTTATTTTCAAACTTCATACTCTGTATGTTTTTACTAAAAAATCATTAAGTGAACCAGAAATAACTGTTGGAATCATTTGACCAGTAAAATGATTTTATTCCTATTTTAACAAATCCTGTCTCTATAGTTAAGATAAAATCATTGAGACAATGGAAATTATAATGTTTACTTTTTTCTTTAAAAAAGGAAACCAAATCAGTGGTCAAAATTCTCCCCATTTTTAGCACATTTTCAGAGGAAGGGGTCAGGACATCTCAAAATTCTCACTATCTTAAACTAGTGGAGCTGGGTGGAAGAAGGGCTAGAACTGAGAGGTCTATGCATATTGATTTGCTCAAGTGACTTTAAGCTTTAATTTAAACCTTACCATATTACACAGAGTCATTATACAAGAAAGAACTGGTAGATGGCCATCCATTCCAAGAGGTTGCATATGAAGAGGAACCAATGGTGTTGAAGGATGAAGTAGAAGCTTGCCTTGAAAGAACTGGTGAAACACAAAGCTCCAGGAATTGATGGGATACCAATAGAGATGTTTCAACAAACAGAGGCAGCACTGGAGGTGTTAACATGTTTATGCCAACAGATTTGGAAAACAGCCACTTGGCCAACTGACTGGAAGAGATCCATATTTGTGCCTATTCCCAAAAAAGGGGATCCAACTGAATGTGCAAACTATCAGACAATATCATTAGTATCGCACACCAGCAAAATTCTACTAAAGATCATTCAGAAGCAACTGCAGCAGTATATAGACACGGAATTACCAAAAAATCAAGCGGGATTCAGAAGAGGGCGGGAACTAGGGACATCATTGCTGATGTCAGGTGGATATTAGCTGAAAGCAGAGAATATCAAAAAGATGTCTATCTATGTTTTATTGACTACACAAAAGCATTTGATTGTGTGGATCATAACAAATTATGGATAAGACTTCGGAAAATGGGAATACCAGAACACCTAATTGTGCTCATGAGAAATCTGTACATGAACCAGGAGGCAGTTGTTCGAATAGAAGAAGGAAACACTGAGTGGTTTAAAGTTGAGAAAGGTGTGCGTCAGGGCTGTATACTTTCACCCTATCTCTTCAATTTATACGCTGAGCAAATAATCCGAGAAGCTGGACTTTATGAGGAAGAACGTGGCATCAAGATTGGAGGAAGACTCATTAACAACCTGCGTTATGCAGATGATACCACTCTGCTTGCTGAAAGTGAAGAGGATTTAAAACATTTACTGATGAAGATCAAAGATCATAGCCTTCAATATGGGTTGTGACTAAACATCAACAAAACAAAAATCCTTAGGACTGGGTCAGCACGCAACCTCACAATAAATGGAGAAAAGATTGAGGTTGTCCAAGATTTTACTTTGTTTGGCTCCATAATCAACACCCGTAGAAGCAGCAGTCAAGAAATCCAAAGACACATTGCTCTAGGAAAAGCCGTGGCAAAATATCTCTTTAGAGTATTGAAAAGCAAAGATGTCACATTGAAGACGAAGGTGCGTCTGACTCATGCCATGGTATTTTCAGTGGCATCATATGGTTGTGAAAGCTGGACATTGAGCAAGAGAGACAGAAAAAGAATTGATGCTTTTGAATTGTGGTGCTGGAGACATCTATTGAATATACCATGGACTGCCAAAAGAACCAACAAATCTGTCCTAGAAGAAGTACAACCAGAGTGCTCCTTGGAAGCAAGAGTGGCCAAACTGCGTCTTACATATTTCGGACATGTAGTCAGGAGAGAACAATCCCTAGAGAAGGACATCATGTTTGGAAGAGTGGCAGGTCAACGCAAAAGAGGAAAACCCTCCAGCAGATGGATTGACACAGTGTCTGCAACAATGGGCTTAAACATAAATAAGATCGTTTGCCTGGCACAGAATCGACAAGTGTTTCGATCTGCTGTACATAGGGTCGCTATGAGTCAGACTTGACTCAACAGCACCTAACAACAATAACAAGAACATTCTTCCACATGAATAAATAAAGCAATCAAATCTGGAGCTCAATGGGAACCACCTCTCAATCTAAGGAGTAGAAAGAGGGGGAATTATTTATATTATATAGTGATACCTCTTTGGCTGTCCATCCTAATTTATTCTGGAAGGTTGGTCGAATGCAGATCAGGTTGAGCACTGAAGACTTTTTTCCCATTATAAATGAAGTAAATGTATATATTGGTTGTGGCACTGCAGTGAATGGCTAATTGAGACACATAGTAATAAGTTTTTCTTTAAAAAATTGAATTGTTCTTGCTGCTTTCCTTTTTCCTTCACTTTTAGTGCTAGGAATTTTCTTGTTGTTGTTATTAGTTGCCATGGAATCAGTATCTGACTCATAGTAATCCAATGTACAATAGGCAAAAGAGTATTATTAGTGCTGCTCTGCTATTCATAGAGTTTTCAATGGCTGATTGTTTTTCATGAGTGTGTTGTCATGTCCTTCTCCCAAGCCTACAACATCTGGTGTTCCCATGCAGTCTCCTCTCCAAGTATTAACAAAGGCCAACCCTGCTTAGCTTCTGAGATCTGACAGGACTGGTTGCCACAGTGGTATGGCTGCAGGCTACAAAGTTTCTTAGGGCTATATATATCATGGTTTTTTTACATATATATTTATGTAAACACAGCATGAGAACAGGTTTTTATGGCTTGAAATTGATACACAAAGTGATGCTTTCCCCTTTGTTTCATCTTGAAGCATCATGGTTAAGCATGGCATCTGATATAGGTTTTAGCCTAGTAGTTGAGTACCAAGCATGTAGTAGAGCATCAAGCCAGAATTCTCTTGAAAATAGTGGTTGAAGATCAAAGCATTTGATCATGGACCATTTCAAGCATGAGGTGCCACTGTATTTAGATTTTGATAATGTTAAAAACGCTAATCCATGTGACTGCAGTGTTACAGCCAGTGATTATCGTTTGATAGTTTAGGAAATGCCTTAGAAAGGAATAGCTTTGTGCCAGATACTAATTGCTAATATGAAAAATGAGTTTGGGTATGCAGAATAATACTAGAAAGAAATAAGAAAGTAACTGTCAAGTTACTATGTAGTAAGTGCTATCATAATATAATCATGATAAAAATAAGTGCATTCTTCAAAATTGGAAAAAATCCAGAAAAGACTGTAATTTAAGATCACAATATTTTACCATTTTATACCAACTAGAATAGCACTGATTCAAAAGTCTAACCATATAAATTACCAAGTGCAATGGGAGTAGACAGGAAAATCCCCACAGCAAGATATTTAGTATATTATAGAAGTAGCTGGGATTTAGCTAAGTTGGTAGAGCACCACTCTGCAGTCTCTGAGGTCCCAAGTCAATTCCTAGCACCACAAAAATGGGAGAAGGACATGGCCATCCACTCTCAAGGAAATCCCAAAACAATCAGCCATTGAAAACCCTATGACGGTTGCTATGAGTCCAACATGACTCATAGGAGTGGAGTTTTAGGACCATCTGATGAGATGAGTTAGTTGATTTTTGCTTATAAGCAGATGTTATTAGCATGAATAATCATTCCATTCTAGAAAGAAACAGAATATTAGCATAGTCACAATGACACAAAGAGACAAATACAAAAGGGATATTCAGAAAAACTGAAAGTAGAAGACACAGAAGAAAGAAAACCACAAAGTGATGAGATGATTTCATGTCAATCTTGTCTTAGAAGTTAGAAAGGAATTATTTAATATGACATTAATTTATATTACATTATATATACTCCAAGTTTGACAAATAACATGGTTGTGTTTGACTTCCACCATCAAGCTTCAGGTGCAAGTCATGCTTTTCATATTTTGTTTCATTAGTCAATAAATTGATGAGTCCCAGGCTAATTTTCTTATTGGAAATGAATATTATAAATGGTAGATTTCTTCCTCTTTATTTATAGTAATTCATATTATGGCAGCCCTCAATAAAAATTGACTATATTGGTCTGCCTTGAGTTAAATCTTAGAGAAACTCATATGAGGGATTTTACTTTATATTTAATTCACAGTTTAGGAATTTTTCATCATTTTTAATTCACACTAACTCTACTTTTATTTTTAATTTTATCTGGTCCTTAAATATATGAAAGTAGGAAATAAGGCTGGCACTGAGTTGATAGCTGTTGAATCTGAGTGATGAGTGGATGGAAGTATATTCTATGATTCTATTTATCACTGGCCTGCATCATAATAAAATGTTTAAAATAAGTAAGCAGAGTCAACTTTTAGATACAAAAAAGGTGTAGCTGAATTTTAGTTTTTCCAAATAGTAGCTCTTTTATTTATTTATTTTTAGTCTTTAATGCATGTCTATCATAGATGTTCCACTTCTATAATGCAAACAGTTATTACTACTACTGTTTAGTTAGTGATATACCAAGAACCTCCTTATATTTGCAAGGATTACTTTGGAGAATTTATCAGAGTCTGATTCTGGGATGTGAAGTCTACAAAATCTAGTTTTGTTTTCTCTGTTAATGTGATCTGTCACGTGATGAAAAAATTACATGACAGAAGTCAGATATTATCTCCTTTTTGTGACTATAAGTTAGAAATCAAATTATATTTAAAAAATTTATGAGCACTTACTATGTGTCAGACACTTTTCCGAGGACTTTATATGTATTAGCTCAATTTGTTCTTATAACAATTCATTTAGAGAAGAGGAATACCTGATACAGATATGATAGATCAATTTCCCAAAGTCATCTAGCTTAGACTAGTAGAGCTTGTTCTTGAATTCAGCCAATTTGTTTGTATGTCAGTGTCCTTAACCATGTTATATTTGGTAATCATTGAAGGAGAAGTAGAAGATTATGATGAGTTCTCAGTCTTGTTGAAGATACAAAAACTGATAATACTAAAAACCAGGCTTCAAATTCATGAAAAATGAGCTCAGGTTTGGGTGTAGATTCAGTATGTTAAAATTTAGAGGTCTTGGGTTTGGTACTGGTTTCAAATTTTAATCCTTTGTGTACATAGAAGAATATATTTTTGCAGGGACTGAAGAAGATGGCAGATTACCACCCATACTTCAATCAGTGTCAAAATTGTTGTTTGTTGTTGTTACGTGCCATTGAGTCGAGTCCGACTCATAGTGACCCTCATAGGATTTTCAATGGCTGACTGTTTCAGGATTGTCTTGGGAGATGGTTGCCATGTCATTCTCCCATTTTGTGGTTCTGGGGATTGAACTCAGGACCTCAGAGACTGCAGAGCAGAGCTCTACCAACTGACCTAAATAGTTAGGTAAAATCATAAAATTCTCTGCTCAAAATAGGTATAATCATAAAATTCTCTACTCAAAATAAAACAAAACAAAAGGAATAGAGTGCAGCTTTAATTATTAAGAGAAGTGGGATTGCACAAGGACAACTGACCAAATAGTGGAGACTAAAATGATAGAAAATAGGATGAAATGGCAGGACAACTCTCAATAATCCTAAGCCCCAAGGAAGATGGCAGCAGATGACTTTGAGGGATATAGAGAACTTCAGAAAGTGCACTGCTGAAGTGAAGCACAGTGAGGCCAACCCTGACATTGGGCAGCTGTAAGGGGACAAGGTGGTACCTACTGAAGGGTACATGGCTGAAAAGAGATCTGGCTTGGTAATCCCTGATGCTGGGCAACTGAGAGAAGACAAGGAGCAGTTGCCAACAAGGGCAACCAGCTGCAGAGTGTTCCAGAAGGCCATTCCTGATGGTGGGCAGACAAAGCAGAACCACCTACAAGGGTGTGTGGGAGCTGAAAAAAGGCTCAGCAGAGCCATTCCAGATGCCAGGCAGCCAGCAGAGGACAAGGTGGAACCACCTGCAAGGTCATGCAGCTGAAGAAATTTTCAGTGGGTCTATCCCTGAAGGTGAGTGCCTGGAGTGAGTTATAACAGAGCTCTCAGCAAGGGTACATAGCTGACAGAAGGTATGGCAGGGCTATCTCAGATGGCAACAGCTGATGAGAGGCAAGGTGAACAAAATGGAGGTCAGCAGGACTCTCCTGGAAAGAGATTGGATGAAATGGCCCCACTGCAGGCTCTCAGATGCCTAACTGTAGGGTTTTTCTGTTTGTTTGTTTATTTTTTGTTGGAGAGATGGTCAATGTCCTGGTCTCTGGAGCAACTGGAACCATGAGCTGGGGAGAGGGAAACTAAAAGATAGAGTTTAGGACATGGAAAAAGCAGCTGATGCTGCTGGATCTCTGAGCCTAAGAAAGCTTGTTCAGAGTAAGTTTGGAGCCCAATAGTAGTGCTTGTGATATGGAGAAGTAGCATCATGGGTCTGGGGAGCCTAAGACACATGGTATAGGCTATTGTGTGATGAGTGGCTGGAAATGCAGGAGATTGGGAGAAATAGAGGATGCAGTCATGAATGTAGAGGCTGCCACAGGAGCTAGGCGCTGGACACCGAGGCTGCAAATTATAGGCATGGGGGAAAGAGAGAAGCACCAGCAGCCTTTCATCACTGAAATTCACAAGAATATCAGGGGATAATCTCTACACACAGAGGAGGCAGAACCTAGCACCTAGATCAAGTAATGGGTAAGCTTCGTTAGAAAAACACATGAAACATAAAAGGTCATGCTGAATGGGAAGATCATACAGACCAAAGCACCTCAATGTATAATTTCTGGGTAACCAGATTCCTGGAGATGCCTGATAGGGAATTTAGAACACTGACTGTATATATGCTAAAAGACCTCAAAGACACCACCATGAGAACAATTGATTCACTGAATAAAAACATATCTAATTTGGAAGAAAAATTCTCCAGAGAAATAGAGATTCTGAAGAAAAATCAAGCAAGGGCCCATGAGATGCAAGGAAAAATTAACTAACTCAGTATTATGGTAGAATTTTCAGTATCAAGACTAGATGAAGCTGGAAACAGAATAGCTGAAGGTGAGAAAAAAGCAGAAGAACATATTTACATCCCAAGCTAGAAAGAAAGATAAAGCAGTATGATAAAGATTTTCAGGAGTTATTTGATAAAATGAAGAAAGAAAACCTATGAATTCAGGGGGTCCATGAAGGACCTGGAAACACCATGAGATGATTAGAAAATTTACTCAATGAAATATTAGATGAAACTTCCCAAACTTAAGGCAAGAGCTAGATACCAATAAAACTGAAACATTCAGAACCTAAAATGGAGTAGACAAGACCAGATCCTCTCTATGACACATTATAGTTGGAATGCTAAGGCTAGAGCACAAATGAACTATTCCAAAGATACAAGGGAGAAACACCAACTCACAAAGACAAACCCATCAGAATAACATCAGCATTCTCAGCAACAATGTTAAAGAAAAGGAATGCTTGGACAGACATCATCCAAGTCCTGAAAAAGAATAACCACAAACCAAAATTATATTACCCAGTGAAGTTATCTTTTACAATGGATAGGGGGTACAAGACATTCTATGATATTACCTTATTCAAATAGTTTACATCCAGCAAGCCAACATAGTAAGGAACTTTAATGAAACACCATATATGAAGGAGGTATGACAACCCCAAATACAAAGTCAAAAGAATGAATAATGAACAGGAGAGGATCTTAAGAAAAAACAATAGTACAAATAAGAATAAAAAAATAATAAGTAAGAAATTGATGTCAAATTATAAGCACCTCTCAATCGTTACTCTCAATGTAAATGGTCTGAACTCACCAAATGAGACATAGAGTGGGAAATTGAATTGAAAAACATAAACCTTTGATATTTGGTATTCAAGAAATTCATGTAGCCCATAAAGACCATACAACGCTGAAAATTAAAGGCTGGAGGACAATATACCAAATAGGTGGTAAACAAAAACAAAAGCAAAAAAATAATGCAGGAGTTGTGATACTAACTTTGGAGAGATTAGACTTCATTTCCAAACTATTCAGAGGAGACAATGAAGAACATTTCATATTAGTAAAAGGAATAATCAACAAAAAATGTATAATGATACTTAATATTTACTCACCAAATACAAGGACACCTAGCTTCATAAAATAAACTTTATTCAAGCTGAAGGAACACATTGGACCAACAATATTTATGGAAGATTTCAGTACCCCATAATCTTCAAGAGACAGGTCATCAAAACAAAAATTCAACAAATAATGGAGTGTAAAAGCATTAAAGACCAGCTGGACTTTACAGACATCTTCAGAATATTCCATCATCAGATGTGGAATACACATTCTTCTCAGAACCACATGTAGTTTTTCTAAGAGAGACCACATTTTAGTCCACAAAATGACCTCAACAAATATAAAAATGTAGAAATCACCCCCTGTACCTTATCAGATAACAATAAAATAAAACTGAGCTCAAAAACAAGATAAATTTTAGAAATATTGCACATGCAGAATAAATAGTACATTGCTGAATGATCAATGAATTATTGAAGAAATAAGAGTGGAAGTTAAAAGATCCCTGTAAGCAAACAAGGATGAAAACACATCCTACCATAATTTATGGGATACAGCAAAGGCAGTTGAAAGAGGGAAGTTCATAGCTGTGTGCACCTTTGTCAGTAAGTTAGGGAAGGCCCAGTTAAATAACTTAATGATACATCTCAAAGCATTAGAAAGCCAAAAACAAGTGAAGCCCAAAAGAAGCACTCACACAGCAATTATCAATATCAAGGCTAAGATGTGCCAATGAAAATATTAAAAGGCAATTCAAAGAATCAATGAGATTAAGAGTTGGTTCCTTGAAAAGATTAATAAAATATATGTCCCTCTATCCAGTTGCAACAAATGAAGGAAAGAATAAGCCCAAGTTGATAAAATTATGGATAAGAATGGGGTCATAATCACTGATACCAACAAAGTCAAGGAAATCATCATGGAATACTTTGAGAAATTGTACTCCCCCAAAAAATGAAAGCACAAAAGAAATGGGTAAGTTCATTAACATATATGAATTACCAAAATTAAGGCTGAAGAACATAAGCAATCTAAACAGAACCATTATATTCACTGAAATAGAGAAGGTAATAAAAATCTCCCAACAAAGAAAAG
Organism: Pedetes capensis; assembly: GCA_007922755.1. NCBI lineage: Eukaryota > Metazoa > Chordata > Mammalia > Rodentia > Pedetidae > Pedetes > Pedetes capensis. The sequence continues at coordinate 10,468 of VMDO01007657.1, read as the reverse complement.
CCCAGTTCCTGACAGGTTCATAGCAGAAACCTATCTAAACATCAAGGTAAATTAACACCTATTTTCCTCAAACTATTTCATAAAGTAGAAAAGGAAGAGTCACTCCTAAACACATTCTATAAAACTACCAACAACCTGATACCAAAACCAGGTAAGGACACTTCAAAGACAAAGAACTATAGACTAATTTCTCTGATGAACATTGGCACAAAAATTCTGGCAAGCAGAAATCAAAACCCATAAAAAATTTGTACATCATGATCAAGTGGGCTTCATTCAACAGATGCAAGGCTGGTTCAATATATAAAAATCAATCAATGTAATTCAACATGTAAAGAGACTTGCAGACAAATCACATGATCATCTCAATCAATGTTGAGAAGGCATTTGACAAAGTGCAACATCCTTTCATGATAAAAACCCTGGAGAAGATGGGTATAATAGGGAAATATCTTAACATCATACAGGGCATTTGTAACAAACCTATAGCAACTATCATTTTAAACTGGGAAAACTTGAGAACGTTTTCTCTATGATCAGGAACAGGAGAAGGATGTCCACTCTCTCCTCTTCTATTCAATATTTTGATTGAAGTCATTTCCAGAGAAATCAGACAAAAGAAAGAAATTAAAGGGATGCAGATAGGCAAAGAAGTCAAATTATCCTTATTCATGGACAACATTATTATTCACCAATATTGTTGTTATTAGGTGCCATTGAGTCATATCTAACTCATAGCAACCCTTATAGGGTGTTTAATGGCTGATTGTTTCAGGATTGCCTTGGGAGTGGGTTGCCATATCCTTCTCCCATTTTTGTGGTGCTGGGAATCGAACTTGGGATCTCAGACACTGCAGAGAGGCACTCTACCAACTGAGCTAAATCCCAGCCCATTATTCACCTATGTTGTTGTTGTTGTTGTTGTTAGGTGCCATTGAGTCGTATCCAATTCATAGTGGCCCTCAAAGGGTTTTCAATGGCTGCTTCAGGATTGCCTTGGGAGTGGATTGCCAGGTCCTTCTCCCATTTTTGTGGTGCTGGGAATTGAACTCAGGACCTCAGAGACTGCAGCACAGAGCTCTACCAAATGAGGTAAACCCCAGCCCTATTCACCTATAGGATGCCAAAATTTCCTCTAGAAAAGTCTTAGACCTAATAATATTCTTCAGAAAAGTAGCAGGGTACAAAATTGACACTTAAAAATCAGTAGCCTTCCTTTATAGCAATTGTGAACAGGAAGAGAAGGAAATTAATACAACAATCCCCTTCATAATAGCTTATCAAAAACTTAAATATTTAGTAATTCAGTTTAACCAAAGACCGTGAAGATGTCTGCAAGGAAAACTTCAAAACCTTAAAGAAAGAAATCATAGAGGATACTAGAAAATGGAAAGACCTCCTCCACTCCTGAATTGAGAGAATCAATATTGTAATAATGGCTACACTGCCAAAAGCAATTTACAGATTTAATGGAATTCCTATTGAAATCCTAATGACAGACTTTGCAGAGATAGAAAAAAATCCAAAAATTCATATGGAATCACACAAAAAAACTACAGATAGCCAAAACAAGCTGCAAAAACAGTGCAGACAGGATCACAAAACCTGACTGTAAACTATACTACAAGGTTATAGTAGCAAAAACTGGTGGTTACTGGCATAAAAATACTTTTGAAGACCACGGAATCGAACTGAAGTTCCAGCCATATACTCACATAGCTTCAGCCACCTGATCTTTGAAAAGTGGCTAAGGATGCTTCTTCAACAAATTTTGTTGAGAAAATTGGGTATCCATCTACAGCAAAATGAAAATAGACCCATATCTCTCAATTTGCAAGAGATTCAACTCAAAATGGATAAGAGACCTGAGCATAAAACCAGAAATCTTAAAACTACTAGAAGAAAAGATAGGAAGCATTCTCTAATACACAGGTAAAGGAATATATATATATATATATGCAAGACTCCAGTTGCCCAGGCAATAGCACCAAGAATTGACAAATGGGATTACATGAAATTAAAAAGCTTCTGTACAGCAAATGAAGCAATCAACATAGTTATGGAAGAGCCCACTAAATGGGAGAAAATCTTCACATCTACAGATCCAACAGCATCTACTAGAATTTAAAAAGAACTCAAGAAAGCAAATCCCAAGAAAACAACCCAATATGCAAGTGGACAAAGAAAAAGAACAGTTCCAAAATGAAGAAGTTCATAGGACTAAGAAACAAATGAAAAACTGTTCACTATCCCTAGCCATTAGAGAAATACAAATCTAAACAACTCTGAGATTCCAAGGAAGTGCAGTAAGAATAGCCAAGGCCAACAAAACAAATATTAGCAAATGTGGATGAGAATGTGGAGAAAAGGGAACACTCTTTCACTGCTAGTGGGACTGTAATTTTTTTTTCTATTTTGAGGTTGAACCCAGGGCCTTGTGCTTGCATACTTTGCAAGTGCTGGACCACTGACCTTCAACCTCAGCCCAATTTTTTACTTTTTGAGATAGTGTCTCGCTAAGTTATACAGACTGCATCTAGTCTCGTGAGAACTTGGGATCCTCCTGCCTCTGTCTCCCAAGCTGCTGGGATTATAAGGACTGTAAATTATTGTAACCACTTTTGAAATCAATGTGGAGATACCTGAGAAAATTAAAAATAGAACAAGCATATGACTCAGCTATAACACCCCTGGGAATATATCCTAAGGGAGATTCCTGCATCTACATATTTAATATAGCATTTTTCCCAATAACAAGGATATGGAACCAACCAAGATGATGCCCATCAACAGAAAAATGGATAGAAACAATCATTATATATATATATATATATATATATATATATATATATATATATATATATACACACACACACACACACATATACATGGTATGGTCTGGGGTTTAGCTCAGTTGGTAGAGCACTGCGCTGCAGTCTCTGAGGTCCAGAGTTCGATTCCAAGCACCAGAAAAATGGGAGAAGGACCTGGCAATCCACTCCCAAGGCAATCCCGAAACAGTCTGCCATTGAAAACCCTATGAGGGTCGCCATGAGTCGGATACCGACTCGACGGCAACTAACAACAACAACAACAATACATGGTATATTATAGATATAGATATAGATATAGATATAGATATAGATAAATGTTCCTCAGAAATAAAAAAGAATGAAATAATGTCATTTGTAGCAAAATGGATGGAACTGGAAAATATTATCTTAAGTGAATTAACACAGGCTCAAAAACAGAAATACCTTATATTCTCCTTCATATATAGGAGCTGAATCTTGCTTAAAGGAAAAAAGGCTTATAAATAAGTAAATATATAAAAACAGTTATAAATTAGCTAAGAAGGGATAATATGAGCAGAGTAGAAAGAAGGAGAGAGGGGAGTAGCAAAGTGAAGCGGAGGTTGTGGAAGGTGGGAAGGGGAAGAGAAAAAATGTGACAGGATGAAAGGGGAGAGGATAATCTCAACATAAATGATGCAACTTAATTAGTAAATGGGAAAAATAGGGGAACATAACCCATAAATACCTGAGTTTTACTACATATTAGTCAAAAGTTTCCATAACTTTGTAAGTTGAAAGTATATCCAAAAGTGATACAGTAGTTGCATAATGGAAAAAGCAAGTGATGTATTACTCTGTACCTCACCAACATTTATCAATAAGGTGGGAAAAGAATACATTTTTTCCTTTTTTTTAAATTTTCAAATATCTCATGATCACTATGAGTTGGACTTGACTCAATGGCACAAAAGAACAAGAACAAATGTTATCATAAACAAAACAAAACAAAAATACTATTAAATGCTAAACCGGAACCCACTTATTCACTAGGTTCATATTGGTGTTTGGCAATGGATTCTGAATTTTTTTTTTTAAACTTAACCTGGCATAGGTTCACAGTTCAGTTCAGGTTCCATTTGAAGCCCTACTATCCATGTTGTTAGGTGCCCTGAGTCACTGTCTGATTCATAGCAACCCCAACTACAACAGACCAAACACTACTGACCATGCTTCTCTGCTATTCATAGGGATTTCAATGGCTGATTGTTTTTTGGGAATGGGTGGCCAGGTCCTTCTCCCAAGGCTACACCACCTGGTGTTCCCAGATGGTATCCTATCCAAGTACTAACCAGGCCCAACCCTGCTTAGCCTCTGAGATCTGAGGGAATCTGATGCCACAGTGCTATTGTTGCAGGCCCTGCTATCTATACATAGGATTTAAACCTGAACTCAGAATTGAACCATATTGAACCATATAAATGTTAACATATTGAACTCACACCCCAATCTGAATGCAGTTTTGGGGAGGTTGAAGTCCTGACTCAAAACCAAATGACAGCAGCTTCCATCTCCAGCAAAATGTGAGGATGATGCTGTTAGGATTGTTGTTGTTGTTATTAGATGCCCGCAAGTGGGTATCCAATTCATAGTGACCCCTATATACAAAGGATGACACACTATTGTCAGTGCTTCTCTGCTATTAGTAGGGTATTCAGTGGGAGTTTCTTTTTGGGAGTGGGTTTCCAGGTGTTTCTCCTAAGCCTACAGCACCTGGTGTTCCCAGGTGGTCTCCCATCCAAGTACTAACCAGGCCCGACCCTGCTTAGCTTCCAAGATCTGACAAGATTAGATGCCACAGTCCTGCAGCTTCAGACACTGTTAAGATAAGCCTCTCTAAATTTAATTTTACAGTTCCTCAAAAGTGACCCAATTCTCATTGTGATATATGCAATATTATAAAACACTTTTATATCTTTTTGAAAAAATTCCTCTCACCAACAAGACAGTTTTCTTTTTCAAGGTAAGTTTGCATAACTCTGATTTTGTCCTTTAGCTTTTATTTTATAGGAAATTTGAGGTCATAAAATTCCAAATTACAACGGAAAATAATGAGGCTCAATGAATTTAAATAGCTCAACTTTTTTTTTTTTCTTTGCGGTACTAGGGGTTGAACCCAAGGCCTTGCGCTTGCATGCTCTCCAAGTGCTGGGCCACTGAGCTGCACCCCAGCCCTTTTTTTTTCTTTACTTTTTGAGACTTTACTTTTTGAGGGTCTCACTGAGTTACACAGACTTCCTCTGGTCTTAAAATTGTGATCCTCCTGGCTCCTCCTCCCAAGCCACTGGGACTACAGGCATGCACCAGCATGCCCAGCCAAATACCTCAACTTTAGTACAGGCTGGATGATTTCATAATTATCAACAGAGAGCTATTTACACATTATCATAATATCTTAAAATTAAACAAAATTTCAGAAGGCCAATATAAAATAAGGGAGGGGTGTAGATGTTTTCAAAGATACTTCAATTCACAAAATTTTTTTATTGGAAATTTTTACTGTATACCTTAATGTGATTCATTCTGACATGGTTTTCATTGTGGCATTTCCATATATTCATTTTGATGTACATTATTCATATAGGTTCCCCCTTACCCTCCCCTATGCTTCCCCCCTCACACCCCCCCATCTAAGTCTTCTCTATCTTTTACTTGGAAATATTTTTCTATGTGTCGTTGGGTTCCAGTTCTGTTTAAGATAGAAACTTTTCCTGTAGTGATCTTTGTTTTTATCTTATTAGAATAATTGCATGCATTTTCTAGAACATTTATATTGATACCATTCTTAGCTTTTTTTCCCCCTTTTATTTTGATCCAACCTTTGAATAGGACTTTTCCTTCTTATAATTTTGATTCAGCTCCCACATATGAGTGAGAACATGTGGTGTTTCTCTTTCTGAGCTTGTGTTCGTTCACTTAAAATAATTTTCTCTAATTCCATCCATTTTGTTGCAAATGACCCTATTTCATTTTTCTTGATTGCTGAGTAGTACCCATTGTGTATAAATACCATAGTTTTTTTATCCATTCTCCTGTTGAAAGGCACTTTGGTTGATTCCATATCCTTGCTATTGTGAAAAGTGCTGCATTGAATATGGAGATGCAGGTGTCTCTGTGGTATGATGACCCATCTCCCTTTGGGTAAATTCCCAATAATGTTATGTTGTTGTTGTTGTTGTTGTTAGGTGCCATCGAGCCGAGTCCAACTCATAACCACCCTCATAGAGTTTTCAATAGCTGACTGTTTTGGGATTGCCTTGGGAGTGGATTGCCAGGTCCTTCTCCCATTTTTGTGGTGCTGGGAATTGAACTCGGGACCTCAGAGACTTCAGAGCAGTGCTCTACCAACTGAGATAAATCCCAGCAAGCCCAAAGTGTTATAGCTGGGTCATATGGTAGATTTATTTTTAATTTTTTAAGATAACTCCACATTGATTTCCACAGTGGTTGGACCAATTTACAGCTCCACTAACAATGTAAGAGTGTTCCCTTTTCCCCGCAACCTAGCCAACATTTGTTGTTATTTGTTTTATTGATCTTGAAATTGTTATTACCAAATATATTCTTCTTTCCTGGCAAAAGCATTGAATAAAGAATTCTTCCTGCTTCTTTTTGGTTGTATAGGTCAATGGCTTGTGTTGGATACATTTTTAGTAATCAAATTTTATCAAACCTACAGGATTTCCTGTTTTCATTTTTCCTGATAACAAAAATATTTATTTCTGAACTTCACCAATATCTAGGCATATTGTCTATAATGTCTCTGCCCCTTTTTCATTTCCTTGAAGTCTATATATTTGTTCAACATTCAAAGGGGTTTGCAGTCCAACATGATTTATCTATAGGCACAAAAAGGGGAAATCCTGTGAAGAGCATGAATCTAGCTTCTAATATTTTGCAACCAAATTTAATTGGAGTTTTGTTTATTTCTCGAGAGTTTTTGTATTAATAAAATGCACAGTTAAGTGTTAAGAAAATCATTGACAAAACCTTTCAGGACATAAAGCTTCTTCCTGCAAACTATTCAAAGGGCAACAGTCTCTAATGGTTTTCTCTTAAAAGGAAAGAGAGAAAGAGAGAAGGAGAAAGAAGAAAGAAAAAACGAAAGAAAGAAAAAGACAGACAATGGTTATATAACTCGTCAATAATAAATTCATCAATCTCACCAAATACAAGTCATTTTGATAATTAATATTTTCATATATTAAAATATTAACTTATTCATTGTTAGTGAAGTTACAATCGCTTCATAGTCATATTGCTATTTGCATTTTCAAAAGTGATGGGCAATTTAAGGAGAGGAGAGTGAGAAAGAAAAATGAGAGTTAACTACTGCTCCATATAAAAGATATTTGTAAGTTGGAAAAGTTAGCTCTCATGATAAATAACTTGTAAGAAAATGCAACCCTGTTTTAGATTCTATGTTGTGATTCAAATTGATTTTTTGCTGTAAGTAATTATTGCAGTAGGTATGAATACACTAAAAACTGAGAGAGCAAAATACTCCATATTTTTAAATTACTTTGAAGTCAAGCTATTGCTGTAATCAGAAAAGTTTCATTTCCTTTGGTAAAATCAATATAAGGACTGTTACTTGAATAACTTTTAGAAGAGGCAAGCACAAAATATCTTCTTTTCTTTATCTGATTAAAACTGTTGTATTAAGTGATTCCTAATATGTTTCAGTTTATCTTGTTAATACTAACATTTCTCTAAGTATGACTAATGTAAGGATAGATATAATTGAGATAAATACAAAATATATAATACAAAATAACAGTGAAATTTTTAATTTTTGGAATATCAGTGGTTAGTAAAAGAAACTGTCTTAGCAATATTCTTACAAAGGTAGCAGTGACTGACAGAAAACACAAATCATTCAGATTGACACATTTTGAACCAGTAGAAACTTGTTTTGTGCAGTTAATTCTGAAAGTATTGTCACTAATTAAGGAATCTTGTGAGATAATGCAGGAACAATACTTTTACTGGAATTTTGAGAAGGTACTCAGCGTCCTATTCTTTTTATCTTTGCCTTCACCATCTGGTGTTTTTTAGTTATAAACTTTAAAGTGAGCATATTTTACAGTAATACGAGAAAATGAGATGTGAATTCTCATTATGCATATCTATGTATTTATAAGCTTGCATCCACAGTAATTCATCCATAAACAGATTTATCATTTGCAAAACTGTACTCAATACATACTATGATTTATTGATTTATTATATGTCTACCCATTGGAGTGCCCATACAAAAATTTGACACTGTAGGTCATAAAAAGTAACAATTATATTTAAAATATACATGAATAATATGTTCATTGTCTAAAATATAGAACAAAGACAAACATTCTTCATTTTACTTCTCAAAAGTAACTATACTTCCAAGTATGCACATTAATGTTTGTGTGTAGACAAAATGGATCCTACTTGAGGGCAGCTCCTTCCTGTACTTGCCTCTGAATTCTATTGGTAGAAATAAATTCACAGACGATTTAGAGAATTATTGTAGAATGAAGGTAGTTTTCTGCACTGAGTGTGGCTCATTGGAATAAATAGAAAAAATGTTCAGTGAGTTATCCAATGGATGTGTTGCTGTTAGGTGCCTTCACCTAACAGCCTTCAAGTCATGTCCCACTTGTCGTGACCCTCATAGGGTTTTCAATGGGTGATTGTTTCAGGATTACTTTGGGAGTGGATTGCCTGCTGTGCCCTTCTGATTTTTCAGTGCTGGGGATCAAAACTGTATCTGCAGAGAGTACAGAGCAGCACTCTGTGGGCAAAAAAAAAAAAAAGAGGTTCAGTAAATAATCCAATGGTTGTAGTGAAACAAATTCTAACTTGTAGTGAGGAATTCCCATGAAGCTAGATGACAATAAGGATCTGAATGCACAGAAGAAAGGAAGGTGAAAGAAGAAAAGGAAGCATATAATTAGGAACGTTATAAATCTTCTAAACTTCAAAATAGAAATACTAAAACCTTATATTTTGTCTACGTTTTCTTGTCAAACAATCAGACTTGATGCTATATGGTTTTCAGATAATATTGTCACTTATTAAAGCACCTGTGATACTAATGCCTGAATACCTTTTGACACATGATAATACGTGCATTTGCTTGCACAAATATACTAGTTGTATAAGCATATATAGGTAGCTAATGCTTACATACATATTAGTTTTGAGAAATTTATCTCATACTTTGATTTTACAACCTTTCTCTTGACTAAGATAAAGCCCTTCAAGCTTCAATGTGCCAAGGTTTTGATCTGAAATAGCCTAGGTACTTGCAATGATAATTCTGACAGGTATAGATTGTTATTTCATTTTATAGATCACTGAGGTCAAGTAAGTTTCCAAATTTATATAGCAAATGGGGAGCAGAAACAGGATGAAAAACTATGTCTGCACCCAAAACTGTTAGCTTATCACACAGAAGTATAACTATATTTAAGAATTTCATTAGTGGGGGCAGAGTCAAGATGGCGGACAGATAACACACACCTTCTGTTCCGGAACAATAAGAAGCCTCGATTAGGGGTTTAAAACTCAAATTGAATAAATAGAAACAGAGATAATTTAGTTTGAGAGATAAAGAATGAAACTAGGCGTACACTGAAATTAAGGATTAGGCTTCAGAGGAGCTACACAGTGGCCAGCAGCCGGACCGCCGCCATTTCGCCAAAACACAGGGAGCGGTTAGAATCCCAGAGACCTGGAGGGGATTTCACGCACACGTACCCACGGGCTCGGACCCAACATGGAGTGCAACCTTGCCAGCACACTCTCACCACGCCTGTGGGACACAGTCTGCAGTTCCTAGGTGAGTCACCATGAGGGAGCACACAAACGCCCTCCATAGCGGCCGCGGAGCAAACAGGAAGCCGGTGCCAGCGATTCGTGTCTAGAGCTAAGGCGCGGCTCCCCTCCCTTCTGTTGCAGTGGGTCAGGCCTACGATCACGAACTCCACAGAAATTTGGGTACACATATATCCGGATCCCAGACACATCAGAGGTGAGCCCAAATCACCCCACTGTGCTGCGGAGAGATATGGGGCTTGTGGAGGTGGCCAAGTCGCCCGCAGCCGGGCAGCCCCTTCTCTGCGGAAGCCACTCGCCCTGGTGCAGGGCCGGGGAGCTCCTTCTCGGCGGCGCAGCTCGCCCCTGGCGGAGAAGTTCCAAGCGCAACCGCAACACACAACAAGGCTGTGGGGAGGAAATCTCTGATTTAGGGAACTGGCGCCCGATCTCCGTGGGACAGGGAGATCTTCAGGGAAGACCCCACAGGTTTCACTGCCTCTCGAACAGTACAGTAGTCACGGAGTCTTTCGTGGAACAGTCTCTTTGGGCACTCGGGGCCCCAATTAAATCCAGATTGGTATGATGAACTTGGCTATATGGACCCAATGAGACTGATGGTTACTGCGGATTGTGTGGAAATACTGCCACCCTGAGCTCTATTGGGAACATTGCACCCTGCATTATCGAATCCACCTGGTCGAACTGGGTGTAATAGTTCAGACTCCATCCTCAAGATAATATGTTTTTACTGTTAACAGGGTCTTGAGCCTGCTTCCTTAGTGGAAGCTGGACTGACACTCTGTGGCCCCAGC